>ML811418.1:73871-133052 GCA_009831015.1 Picea engelmannii | reverse complement strand
CCCCAACAATGGTCAAGTGGGTTAGTGTAAAATCCAAGCAGTTATCTGAAATGAAAGAGATGCAATGCATACATAAGAAGGTTATAATGATCAAATATGACACATACCATGATACCTCGGACCAATTACCTCATGGAGCAAGATCCTTTTCTGATGCAAGGCCAAACCGGTAGTGATGGAGGCTGGTATTGCTGGCAGGACAAGTCTGGCTGAGAAGAAGAAGATGGGTCCTCCAGGACCATGCTCAGGTCGCTCCTGCTCTCGGTACTCCATGTCTAGGACCATGTGGGCCTCGAGACATGATCTCCTAGTTATCCCTGGATATCGGGGATAACAAGGTCAATCCTTGTATTCCATGCTCTGAAGTTAGAGTTTCCATATAGCTTTTTCTCAGACTTCATAGAGTTCGTCATGGCTTATTTGACTTGGTCAAACCGTAGATTTGACCAGAAATCCAAACTTCACGTCTTGGCATTCTGAGAGTACTAGGATATGTGATGGACTGGGGTGCAATGATCTATCTGAAGATTAGGTCAATATCATGACTTAAGGTGCCTCGACAAGAGGTTTAGGGTTTTTTCAACTACTTCTGCTAGTAACCCTAGCTGTAGTGATTTCAGAAATTGCTCCTGCTAATAACCCTAGCGACAATTCCTCAATGAGCTCAATGTCTAGCAGCTATGTTTCCTTCCAGCATTTTTGGGTGACTGAAGGGGTATGGGCCCATAACCTGTTAGAATATAGAATATGGTGTGCTCGTCTTACCATTGACGATACCTTCATCACCCAACCATAGGCCGAAGCCTCCCTCCGAGCACCTTAACCTTCACTGAGAATTCCTCTAGAAGCAAACCCTAGGCTAGATAGCCAAACAAAGGGTAGTGCACCTCTCTCCAAGGATAGCACAACAAAAAAGACTGATCAGATAGTCCCAAACCCTAGCCAAGAGATATTCAATCCAATACTGAAAACTTTTTGTTGTTGCAGCTGCACCAATAGCTCTCCTCCAAACCTGCGCACAAGACTGCAATTGCAGTGTGCACCAAATTGTAGAACTGCAATTCTGAGATTCTACAAATGAGAATTGGTGCCCTGTATTTATTGTGTTTCTGCCAGTTATGTTGGGGATGAATTCTCCTTCTGGATAAGTGTCTGTTCAGTATATTAGTATTATTTATGGCCGACTTCTTCTCTTGGAGGCTAATAACCTAATATAAATTATCTTCTTGAGTCGACAGGGCTTCTAGGGTTATTAGCCAACTCATTAGGGTTTCTCTTTCTTCCCGAAGTCTTCTATTCTCGCCAGGTTCACACGTGGAGGTAAATACCTCCCGTAGCTACCATAATATTAATAGCATACAATTGACATCCCTTCCTAAAACATCTTTTCAGCTGTAAGGTTGAAATCTCTCTTATAGAGATGGGTCTTGCAACTCCTTTCACAGTGCTCTATTTTCCATTTCCATAAAGACATGTAAATGTCTTGTTATGACAATCTAGGACATCGTGATGCTTGTCCAACCAATCCATTCCAATTAGAATATCATAAGACCCCAATGGTATGATATTTAGATAAACACTAGTATTCACGCCATTAATACTTATGGAACAACTTCTGACCATATCATGGATTCTTCTTTTGGTTCTAGTAACTAACTGAACCAAACTTGATTTTCCAAGTTTACTTTTATCCAAATGTAATCTATCCACTATCTTAGGATCAATGTAGAAATTCCTTTCTCCTGAATCAATCAAAATAGCAACAGGTTGATTTATGATCTTACCTTCCACCTCAATCATACCGGACTGGTACTCTGCTTGTCGATCATATAAATATGCATAGATTCTTCCCATATCTTCGACTATTGTAGCCTCTTGGATGTTGTGCACAGTCTTCACCCTATCCTTCATGTGTGGGAAATCCTTGTATAGGTGATCTTCTTTGCATCCCCAACATTGTATTGGTGGTCTCCCCCTTTTCCCTAAGGAATATTCTTTCTTGAAATATCCCTTAGCATACTGATCTTGACGATTTCTATTAGGCTCATTCCTGTTGAAGGAAGGTTTGAATCCTTTCCTCCTCTGATTGGACTTATCATTCTTCTTTTCCTTCCAATATTTATGTAGAGATTCTCTTCCCTAGACTTGCTCATATAGGTATATATCCTTCTTGATGGACTCATTCAAGGTATTGGGTTCATCATACTTGATCTTTTCCTTATAAAAGGTTGGTATTCCACTTAGAAATCTTTATATTTTCACTTTCTCATCACCAATGAACCTGAAATATTTTAACAATCCCAAGAAATTCTTCTCATACTCTACCATAGTCATGCTTCCCAACCTGAGCTCAAATAACTCCTGCATTTTCTTGTCATAGAAATTATTTGAGAGTTTAGTCCTTCTGGAAGTACTTCTTGAACTACTTCCAAGTGATACTACTTTCATTAACATGTTCCACTTGCTTTAGTTGGTCCCACCACACTGCAACTTTCCTGTGTAAATGGTAGGTGGTAATCCTGTCTTCCAGGTTGGATGAATAGTTATGCAACTGAAAGTATCTCCTGAGCCCAAGAAACCATGCTTTGACATCATCGTCCCTTTCTCTTTAACCATCAAAGTAAGGTGTCTTGAGATTCCTCAACTCTCCTTGCAAACTATCTACCTCTTGTTTCCTTCTTTGGTGTCTGACAAGAGACACATTTGGACTTCTTTCGGGATCTTTCGATGCATAAAACTTTCCTTTTGAGTAAGGAGGTGAGTGGTGTCCATGAGCTCTACTAGCACTTCTGGAATAACCATCTCTTCCACAATCATCCCTTCTTTCATGGCACCTTCCTTCTTCCTCTTGTATTGAGTTTGATCCCTTCTTCATTTGTCTCTGCAACTGATTTAAGATCTGCAACACTCGAGCATTTATCTGAATTTTATCTCTCATCATTCCCTCATTGTATTCTTTGTAGCTATTCACTTCCATCTTCAGGCTTCTTACCATTTCTATTAACGTTTATTGCTCTCCTTTTCCCTTGCATCCATTGGACTGTGTCTCTGCATTACCAACTCTAGTATTTTGGCCTTCGACCTCCTTATCATGACTGGAGGCTCCCTCACCTTCTTCTGTTTCCTCAATACACATCCTGAGTTGATGTGTTTAAACCTCTTAATTATGAAAAAAGTGCAAACGACCATTTTGTTAGAATTATGCATATGATAAACAAAATTTTCAAACCATGCTACATGTCTCTTTATTTATTTTTTTCATGGATATCATATCCCCATTCTCTGAAAATAACAGTGTCTTTTTATCCTTGGCTGACACATAATTTCATCCTACACGGGTTCTTCCTTCAAACCACCTACCCAGGTGACCACAACTAGAAACCACGGCTAAATACTTCCTTAACACTTTTTTTGTCTCAAAGACAACCATTAATTATGGAATCCTCTTTCCAATCACAACTTCCTTCCTAACCCCTATTTTTTTTCCTTGTTTAACACAGTTTTCGGGCACTTGCCCCCCCATTTTCCTTAAGCCGTTAGTTCACATGGGACCATGGCTATGACCACTCGCCTAACCAAAATGTGCTTCGCGGCTTCGCATGTTGGGTGTTTGCATATTATCCAACCCCGACTCTCTGACTTCTGAATTCACAACTTGGAGCCTAGTACATGCTAGCTCCTCTGTTAGCCTTCACCAATGTGACCTTCGGCTATGACCCAGGGCCAATCTCACTAGAGCTTCACAAATTTTCATGTCAGGTATTTTCATAATATCCAACCTTGACTCTCTCGACTTTCGAACTCTCGAACTGGAGCCTAGCGAGCACTAACTACATCCCTTAACCTTCATCAATGTGACCCTTCACTATGACTTGGGGCCAATCTCTCGAGTTCTTCGCGACTTCGCACTTCATGTTGTCGGAAGATTTCTTGTATCCCTTCTTCCAACTCCTGAACTTGTGCTCACGTCAGATCAACAGTCCACAATCCTTGTGATCCAACTATTCTTCTCTCCGCTTCACGAATCGAGACTTCGCGTCTCACGAAATTATTCAGGACCAAATCAACGATCCAAATCTCCTCGTGCTCCAACGATTGAGATCTCCTTTGCGAAATCGGGACTTCACGTGATTTCTTACCCTGTGCACTTCCAAAGGGTTAAATCCTATGCAGTTACCTCTGGATTAGATGGCCCAGATTCACCTATCCTCCAATCCGATGACCCCAGATCTCTCATGATCCTACAGTGGCGATTGCTTCCGAATTAGAAGGGGATAGTCATGTTCCTTCGAACACCTTACCATGGGTATTTGGTGATCTAAATCCTACGTAGGTTTTGCAATGCCATTCCTCCTGAGATTTTCAACTCCACAGTCAGATTTCGATCTGTAACCACGAGACTCTGACCAACAGACACGACCCATAGCGACCGGGTGTTTCAACCAAAAGCTCTGATACCAAATTGCGACATACGTAGCCACCCACAGGTTGGGGTACGATACCTTCAAGCCCATGATTGGACTTATTTCTCATACCGATACCTTTTTAAGAAGTTAAGGATGAATAGAGTAAAAGACTTAAATGACATGCACAACAATATCCAACAAGAATGCATAGTCTAAAGATTCAATTAAACGATAATTAAATATACAACGAAAATATATTCATACACAAATAATAATAACACAATATAGATCACTTATCTTTATAAAAATACGATAACAACTAGTTGCAGACCAAGGACGTTCCACCCAACCGTAGACACCACTACTCCAAATCTTAACAGTAGTGTCACCCCCAAGCCAGGGCTATGAATCCACAAGGACGGTTACAGAGTGTACTTGGGTTCCCAAACCATCGAGCGCTCAAGCTCTCATAGGTTTCCCACACCCACAACAATCCAAAGTACCCACATCTCTTCTACCCAACCTGTATCACCCAAGAGAATGGACCTCCACCTTTCTCTGCTATGTAGTCCCTCAGGCAGTCCTTCTCCTTTATTTTATGGGTCTCCATCATAGCTGGTCCCAAATCTCAATGCTGGAACTCTCAGGACTCGTAGTTGTGAGAAAAAAAGGGCACAAGCCAATGCATCTCAGACATGTAGGCCTCAGGTCACACCTAGATTGTACCATCTACCATTACAGCCAACTGTCATGTGGCTAATTCTTCAACAATTCGGTTCCCTTTTCACGATCCAAGATGCGGATGAGGATGGATCAATGGACGGGTAGGAGAATGTATGGAAGGGAATGAGGGAAATGAATGGATGCATAGGAAATCAATGAAATAACCATCATTCAAACCCCCCCATCATACCAAAGGCATGTTTAAGTAACTGCGTGGAGAATCAAGAACCTCCTGGCCTTCCCTAAGAAGCTCACGTAACCGATCCCCAACCTTTATATAAAAGGGTAATTAGAATACGAATAAACACTTTTCCCCTCAAGCCCCCTATATTGTGGAATCACAGCCCCCTATAACTCTAGTTCTTGTTCGTCTAGCAGCCATCGATGTTTTTATTATTAATAATGATCAAAACATTACATTTATTGGGCATATTGGCCCGTTAATAATTGTTTGGGCACTAAGGCCTCTCAGCATTGTAACAATACATTAAGGAAAATGGGGGTTTAAAACTTGGGGTGTTACACACAACAAGTTCAGAATCACCAAAAACTGTAAGGTGGTCACAACCAAGGTTATAAGAATTTTCGATGCCTAGAAGTAAGACTTCAAACTCAGTGACATTGTTCATTCAATAAAATCTAACCTATAAGAAAAGTTGTGGATTTTACCTATAGGTGAGTACAAGATAATGCCAGTTCCATTACCTTATTTTGAGCATGAGCCATCGAAATGCATGTGCCACATACCGTCTTCTAAATCAATTTGTTCTAAAGTAGTTTCACCCTCATTAGAAAATATAGAGTACACCCCTAAGTATGCCTCAAGATAGTTTACATTCAGTTGAGGAATTATCTCTATGTATGGTGAAATTATTCCTTCTCTTAGGACTATAATATTCTTTCCATTCCAAGGAATGGTTAAGTGTGTTCCATCAAGTGAAATATATCCACCTGTTAGGGATTGCTAGTCTCTTCCTAAGAAAATGGAATATTTTCTTACTGGCATGTCGATTACTTGGATGTTGAGGGTTGTCCTTATTTCAGGATGTGCAACCAGAACCAAAGTTACATATTTGATTTCACCTATAGTTGACTATTGCAGATTTTTATAGGAGAGCATACTTCTAGAATTTCCATTAGTACATGATAAACCTAGCTCTTCCATGATGATTTTTGATATTATGCTTGGGCCTGAACCGCTATCAATTAGGAAACAATGGGTTATCTTATCCATAATTTTTACAAAAATAAAAAATAGATGGTTTTTTACAGGGTGTCTAAAATTATTTACACCTATCTTATTTACAGTGGGATCCTCTTCTTTTGTCTCTTCACAAAGATTGGCTATGGTGGAAGCTTTTCCTTCCATAAAATTATTGATATGTTTTTGTTTTTCAGGGAATGAAACCATGTCCAAAAGAGTAGCATCGACCTTGATATTAGCCAGTTGGTTAAGGATGTTATACTTGGAACATGGAAGAGGGTAAGGAACTCCTTGACTTTTGGGAATTTTGATAATTTGTACATTAGTTCCTTGTGAAGATGAGGTTGGGGTGGAATAAGTATGAGGAGGATAGTATTTCCCTTTAGGAGCATAACATTTGTTCCTAGTATTTATGATCATAACATCTTCTGGTTCTGCCCAATCTAGAACAACGATAGTGGTTTTGGGCTTATTGCCAAATATTTTATCTCTGGCACTCTTCTTTACTTCACAAGTAATTTCTTCATGATTTTCTTCGTAGAAGTTACACCAACTGCAAGACATAATGACCTTAGGATGAAAACTGTTTCATTTTTATTCCTAAAAGGCATTGTGGAAGAAGAAGACACACAAGGAGTAAGTGAGGGAACATTCCCCTTTCTCTCATAGGCTATAATTTGGTTGTTCATATCTTGTACAAGTTGTAGAAGGGAAGACATATATGTTTGTTTGACTGAGTCTCTTTTAGGGAGACCTATTATTTCAAGTTGCTCTTCGTACTTGAGGAAAGTGTGGAGAGTGGAGCCAAGATTTTTAATATCCTTTTCTTCAAGACTATGACAATAAGAAGAGGGAAGCACATTATAGTAATTCATGGAAGTGGCTTGGTTTTCGGGGAGGATTAGTTGAGGGATTTGATTGTACAATTTGGTGAAGTGGGGGTTAAAGAAATTAATAGTCTCACCATCTTTGTAAGAAATATTGTTATATTCCCTTAATTGTTCGACCGGGCTTGTGGATTGTCCATAAGTGGACTTGAACCAATAAAATAACACTTCCCAAGCGAAAAGGATATTTGGAGGGATATCAAATAAATTAGTTGTTTCTTTCCCTTCAAGGGAGTTGTCGAATAAACACATGCATATATCATTATCGTTAGCCCTGTTATTATGACAAGCATTAGAAAATTTCACTAGGTGTTCATTTGTAGAAACAATATTATTCCCTGATAACTTAGAAACATTCTCCTTGAACTTGGGTAATGGATGAGAAGTAAGTGCTACATTCAATAGAGAATATATGTTCCATCGGGTGGTCGTAGCATCTTCCTCAAATTGAAAAATCCCGTAATTCTTTATAACTTTAGGAGGGTTGGTAGATGATTGTATAGGAATGTGATGACTCTATAGACTACCAATTACCGATGAGGCCGAAGGTTGGGATGATGAAGCACCTCCAACACCACTAGCACCACCCACAGATGCCATTTTGAAAGTGATGGGTAAGGGAGAAAAGGGTGAGCTGGAAGAATTAGAAAAAGTTCTCCTTAGAGTGCTTTCTTGGGTCAAGAAAATGGATTTCATCCTTCCTATTTCAATGATAGGAGTAGCTTCATGGGACAATAATCTTCTTCTTCTAGAAATGAAAGAATTTGAGGACATGAAAACAAAGACCAAAGACTTAGGAAAAGGGAGGTTACTGTTGATTTCTAGGTTGCCTTTTCCTGGCTTCCCAACATTCATAGATACTTATATCTTGTTCAACTACTTCCCAGAAGAATTCAAGCTTGGCCCGGGTACTAGCAGTTTCTAGGATAGTATTGAATAAGTTCAAGGAAATGCTAGTCTAGTTTTTAAGAACATGTTCAATATTAGCCTGCCTTTTAGAAGGTAATTCCATGAGAAAAATCAATCAAAGAGTGTTGAGAAAGAAAAAAAAGCTTCAAAGATAATCATGAATACAATCAACCATAGAGATATGAAAGATCTCCTCAGTATGGTCACCAAATAAATGTTGAGGAAAAGGTATGGAACACCTTACTCAATCATTTTCATATCTTTCCTGGCTAGGACAAGATATTTGGGAATATCACCCAAGGTTTATAGCCCCAAAACATTCACTCAATACACAAGTATTAATTACAAGGATTAAGGTTGGTTTTATGATTTGTATATGTTGCAAGGTAAAAGTAAATTTTATACAACGTTGGGTATGTGTTATATTCTTTGCATGAGTAGAAGTGTCTGAGTTGCACCGGGTGCAAAAGGGGGTTTAGGGGTAGTGCCCATGAGCATTTTTTTTCCTCATGAAATGTATCACATTTTTTGTCATTTTTTGTGTTGCCTCGATTTTTATGTCCATTGTTGTGTGGTTTTTTGGCACATGGTTTTTGTCAATGTTTTTCTATTTCAGGTTAAGGAATTAGGGTTGTTGACTAATCCAGGTCATTGGGTTAGGGTTTTGGATGTTGTTGGATCCTATATGTATATTGTATTGTAAGCAATTTATCACTATGAATTAATTTAGAATATGCATGTTTTCCCAGTTTGGATTTCCAAGGGAAAAATATATGTGTAATGCTTGTATTTGCCATTGTATATTTTATGTTCTTTTACTGAAAATCTGTTTGCAGTAAATATTATACAAGTTTAAAATATACATTTGGTATCAGAGTTTTGTTGGCTTCAGTTTGATGCCTTTGTGTTCAAGGGTTTTCTAGAGACTGTGGTAAGCCTTGTTATAGTGGGAGATCTATGGTATTAATTTTTCAAGTGAAAATAAATGGCGAGCAATTCAAAAATGGAGATCGAGAAGTTTAAAGGGAATTTTTTTTAGATGTGGAAGCTCAAGATGGAAGATCTATTGGTGGACAGAGATCAATGGATCGTGGTGGATCTAGGTACTGCACCTACAAGAACCTCACCATATGACTGGAAAAAGTTGGATCAGAAGGCGAAAAAAACAATCCGAATGTGTCTCTTAGATTCAGTATTATTGAATGTGTCAGAGAAAGCTACAACCAAGGATTTATGGGATAAGTTGGGGAAGTTGTATCAGTCTAAGTCCCTAGTAAATAAACTATTCCTGAGAAAGAATTTGTATAATCTAAGGATGAGAGATGGAGACTAGGTGGAAGATCATTTGAATGCCTTCAATACCATGGTAAGTCATTTAGTATCTATTGAGATTAAAATTTCAGACGAAGATAAGTATATTAGTTTGTTGTGTTCTTTACTAGACTCATGGGATAGTTTGGTTGTGGCCATAGGTAGTAATATAACTGCCTTGAATTTTGATGAAGTAGTCTCATCCTTGTTGTCAGAGGAGATGAGATGAAATAATATGGAAGGACGGAGCATAGACGCATTATTTTCAAGAGGGCTCTCCCAGGAAAGAAATATATCTAAGTTCTCAAGTGGGAGATCTAAGTCTAAGGGTAGATCTAAATCTCCTAGAAATTTTGTAAAGGTATGTTGGAGATGTGGAAAATAAGGGAACTATAAGAAGCAATGTACATCCAAATTTGAGAAAAATAAGGGATCTGAAGAATCTCCTTCTACATAAAAAAATACCTCCAAGGAAGAAGGAGGGGATGTGTACTTGGATTCTTTAAGAACACATGCATATCATGAGGCATGGTTGGTTGAATTAGGTGCATCCTTTCATATGAGTCCCCACGGGGAGTGGTTTTGTGAATATGAAAGATATGATGGAGGTAATTTTTTCTTAGGTGATGATTAGACAACCAGACACATATGACAATGAAAAGTCAAGTTGAGGCTCATAGATGGAAGGATTAGAACACTGCCTAGTGTTCTTTACATCCTAGGTTTGGCTAGAAATTTGATTTCTGTAAGAAAAATGGACGATGTGGAGGTAAAAACAATATTTGAAAAGGAAACTTCCAGGATGGTTCGAGGAGAAATGGTGTTGTTGAAAGGAGTTTGGTTTGGAACTCTGTATAAGCTGCAAGAAAACACTATTAGTGATGGGTGTAATAGTTCCATTGTTTCTGATATTGGAGTTGAAGAAGAAAGAACTCCCAGAGTCTCTGGAGAAACGGTTATGATGTGGTATCAAAGACTGGGGCATACCGGAGAGAAGGGTCTTCGACTACTAGATGGTAAAGGTATGGTTTAAGGTATGTCTAAATTCTCTCTGGATTTTGATTTATGTGAACATTGTGTATATGGGAAGTAAAATCGGGTAAGATTCCCTTCTGGTGAAACAAGGGAAAAAGAAATTTTACAGCTAGTTCACAGTGATGTTTTTGGACCTGTGTTGGTCCCATCATTGGGAAAGTCTGTGTACTATGTCTCATTTATAGATTACTTCTCAAGGAATACTTGGATATATTTACTTAGGAAGAAATATGAAGTCTTTGACTAGTTTAAAGAGTTTAAGGCTCTTGTTGAGAATCAAACAGAGAAAAGAATTAAGGTGTTGAGGAAAGATAATGGTGGAGAGTTCTGCAGGAATGAATTTGAAGAATTCTATAAGAAGTGAAATATAGAAAGGAAACAGACTACTCCATATATACCTCAACAGAATGGAGTTGCAAAAATCATGAACAAGACGTTGATGTAAAACTCAAGGTGCATGCTCAATGGTGTCTGGTTAGGGAAATAATTCTGGGCAGAGGAGGTGGGTATTGCATGTTACCTAGTAAATAGATCACCCTCTTCAACGTTGGATGAAAAGACTCCATAAGAGGTATGGAATGGTAAGAAACCTTATATCACACATCTCAAGGTATTTGGTTGTGATGCATATGTTCATGTTCCAAAGGAAAATATAAGCTAGATAAGAAGGTTGAAAAGTGTATATTTATTGGATATAAAGATGGTCTCAAAGGTTATAAGATTTGGAACCCAGAAACTAAGAATGTAGTGTATATTTGAGATGTGGTATTTAGAGAAATGAAGGATGTTGTTAAACAAGAATTCATACCAAGTAAGGAAGAAAAAAGAAAATAGAGTTTGAATTAAAGGATTATGAATTAGAATCTATAGAAGAACAGGAATCAGAAGAAAAAGATCCTCATACTCTAGTATTGAGGAGATCCATTCGAGAAAGAAGGAAACTAGAAAGGTACACTCCATCTAATTTCCATTCAAATTTTTATTTGTCTATTACTCATGATGATCCTAGAACTGCCAGGGAGGCAGTGGATTCAGAGGATGGAAATCTCTGGAAAAAGGCCATGGATGAAGAAATGGTAGTCTTGTATAATAATGAGGCTTGGAATCTAGTGGAGTTTCCGACTAGAATAAATCCCATCAGAAACAAATGGATATTTAAAAGGAAGTTGAATGTAGAAGGAAAAGTGGAGAAATATAAAGATCGATTAGTAGCAAAGGGTTATTCCTAAGTTGAGGGAATTGATTTTGGTGAGATTTTTTCTCCTGTTGTCAAGTTAACCTATATAAGATTTATGTTATGTATTGTTGATGCATTTGATTTTGAACTAGAACAAATGGATGTGCAGACAACATTCCTACATGGGAATATGGAATAAGAAATCTATACGAAGAAACCAGAAGGTTATGTTGAGAAGGGAAAGGAGGAGTTGGTATGCAAGCTGAAAAATTTCTTGTATGGTTTAAAAAAATCACCAAGGATGTGGTATACAAAATTTGATACTTATATGTTGGGACTTGGCTGCACAAGAAGCAAAGAGGATCATTTTGTGTATTTTAAATTAATTGGTGATCATTTGATTTATTTGGTCTTGTGTGTGGATGACATGTTGTTGATAGGAAACAACAAGGAGACTATCCATGATGTCAAATCTTAGTTTTCCTCTAAATTTGACATGAAGGATCTCAGTGCTTCAAATTTCATTTTGGGCATGGAAATTAAAAGAGATCAGGAAAAGAGGAAACTATGGTTAAATCAGAGAAAATATGTCGAGACAATATTACAGAGGTTTAGTATGTAGGAATGTAAATCGGTCAAGGTTCCTATTCCTATTAGTATAAAGTTATTCGCAGATTAGTGTCCCAAGATATAGGAAGAGGAGGAGGAGATGTCTCATGTTCCATATGTGAGTGAAGTTGGAAGTTTGATGTATGAAATGGTCTATGCTAGACCAGACATTGCACATGCAGTGGGAGTTTTGAGAAGGTATATGTCAAAACCAGGGAAGGAGTATTGGACAACAGTAAAAATGGTTTTTAGGTATTTGCATGGCACTGCTAGATATGGATTGTGCTACCAAGGAAGACCGATATTGGACAGAGTGGTGGATATACATGTCTTTTTGGATGCATACTAGGCTGGAGATCTAGATCATAGGAGATCTACAAGTGGGTATGTATTTAACCTATTTGGAGGAGCAATAAGTTGGATGAGAAAAAGACAAGTTGTAGTGGCACTTTCAACTACAGAAGTTGAATACATGGCATCCACTTATGCAAGTAAGGAAGTAGTATGGTTACAAAGATTGTGTTCAGGTATTGGGTTGGTACAACAAGATGTAAGGATAGATTGTGACAGATAGAGTGAAATTTTTTTGGCAAAGAACCCAACTTATCATTAAAATACAAAGCATATTGATATTCAATATCACTTTGTGAGAGACATGGTTGAAGAAAAGAAATTATTTCTGATGAAGTTGAACACTTTGAAGAATGTTGCAGATTCATTAAAAAAAGATGTGAGCACTGAGAAGTTCTCTTGGTGTAGAGGATCCATGTGCATTGTTGCCTTGGATTGTTGACTATGTAACCATGTAACCCACTGTATGTATATTGTATTGTAAACAATGTATCACTATGAATGAATATAGAATATGTTGGTTTTCCCAGTTTGGGTTTCCAGGGGAAAAATATCTGTGTAATGTTTGTATTTTCCATTGTATCTTTTATGTTCTTTTACTAAAAATATGTTTGCAGTAAATATTGTACAAGGTTAAAATCAACATTTGGTATCAGAGATTTGTTGGCTTTAAGGGGACACTTTTGTGGTCAAGGGTTTGGCTCGGGACTGTGATAATCCTTGTTACAGTGGCATATCTATGGTATTGATTTTTCAGGTGAAAAAAAATGGCGAGAAATTTGAAAATGGAGATTGAGAAGTTTAATGGGAAAAGTTTTGAGTTGTGGAAGCTAAAGATGGAAGATCTGTTGGTGGATAGAGATCAGTGGTGTTGGATTATTGAGAGGGGGGGTGAATCAGTAATAGATCAATTTAATTCTTTTTAACCATATAATCCAAGTGTTATATCAATGTATCATTATCATCAAATAACTGCAGAGTAAATAATTAATGAACAAATGAAAAATCATACACATACATAGTACACCAATGTTTTACGTGGAAACCCAAAGCGGGAGAAAACCACAAAATGTTTTTTCTTATATGTCTTGAAGAATTACATTCATTGGAAGCACCAATTTCCTTTGTTTTCCAGCTGCAACTAGAAGGAGGCTCCAACCCCCTAGTTTCTCAGGCTATAAACTGAGGGAAGCTCCAACTCCCCAATTTTCTGGCTACAACCAGAAGGAGGCTACAACTCCCTATGTTCTCCAGCTACAACCAGAAGTTGGTTGTAACCACCTATCCTTTCCCCATCCAACCACCCTGACGTATAAGTAGTATGATGGAACCACTGTCACACTATCACTATGAGATATACGATTGTGAACCTGTACCAAACAACATGTACCAAAAAACCCGTATCAATAACCTGAACCATGCTTCAACATGTACCTCAACCTTTAATCAACCTGTACCATAAACAAGTGCATCAAACATGCACCAACCTGTACCAACCGACCTGTAATCAACCTATACCATAAACAAGTGCATCAAATGTTAAGGTTTAAACTATTATTAGGTTTCTTTTCAATTCACTAGATAACCATAGCATAGATAAGATCACTGAGAAATACACAATCACAAGAGACACATCATTTATCCTGGGAAACCCTCATGGGGGATAAAACCTAGCAAAAACGTCCTTAATATAGATAGTCAATACATAGCCAATAGATAACTCAAACAATATAGAAAGTCCTCTCCCAAGAATGTTCCTCTCTCTCTCTTCCTTCTTCTCCAACTGCAACTCCAAACTTGTTCTCTGATGAACAAGTGAGTGAGTGAAAAAATGAGGTGCTAGCCTCTCTTATTTATACAATCTGGCAAGCACTGAACTGAGGTGTATTTTCACTGGCAGGGTCGGCTTCTCAATCTGGGTGGTTATAACTACTTTAATATATTTTGGGGCCAACTTCTCATTTAGAATATTAAAATTAGGGTTTGACCAATACGGAAAATGTGATTTGGTCATTTACAATACCCGAAACGATCAATTATAATGTCCCCACTTTGGGAAATCAGGGTATTACACAATGTTATGATGACTAAAGTAGCCAGTTGGAGATTATAGCGAGTACAAGAGCTATTGATGGATATTGTGGGGTTTGGCTTGCATCACTCATTCTATTTCACAATTATGATCCATTCCACATAGATTGGCTTTCATTTTGTTGCATTCCAACGATTTCCATGATTTTGAGTATTTTGAGCTATAAGTTAATTAAATTCACTGAAGAGGTCATTTTGGGCACAATACTTGCAGGAACATATCAATGTAATAGCTCATTGGAATCGGGAGGAAAAACACTACAGGATAGGATGATGAGAAGTGACTTTCAGTGGCCAGGGAATCCACAAGGAGAGATAAGGTGTTTTTTAGAGGTAAAAACGTTAATTAATTAATTAATTAAATATTAATAAAATGAAAGTCACTTTGGAGGGACAAGGTGAGCAATAAGTATAAAGGATAAGAAATGGTCTCTATTCTCTCATTCATATATGTTTATCTTTTGATATCTGGCTTCTAGGTAGTGAACCCATATCTTGGGGGTTTTGAGGGTTTTGACTTAACAAACCCTAGAGGACAATTCCGTGGTGAAACATTCCACCTAGATTTTCCCAATCTTGGTCTCGGGGATGGAATACTCTCCCACACCATTCTAGTTCATATCTACTCAGTGAAGGAGGGTTCTACACGAACCACAGGCACATGAAGAGAAGGAGGGCACACCATTGGGGGTTTTCAGCTAGGGGTGTGCACCATCCCTTGAGGGATGTTCGTTCCAGGTGATTGGAAAGTATTCTAGATATTTTAGCCCCTGGGTTTTCATTATAGGGTCTTGGCCATTAGATCTAGTTAATTCTGGAGGAGTTTTATATGCCATTTTATTTATTGGATGCATTGGATGAATTGGAGGAGAGGAGCACACTTCAGAAAGTGATTTCAACCATTTGGTAAATCAGATATTCATCATTTGTTTGGGACTTCACCAAGGAGGTAACCGAGCCCCGATCTACCATTCTAGTGGTTTTTTGGAGCATTTGGAGGCCTCTAGGAGGTATGCCAAATTATCTAGGGTTTTGTGCATCTAGGGGGCACACCATTCCTTGGAGGGAGGATAGATCAAGGACTTTGAGAGGGATCTTGGAGATTTGAGCACCTAGGTTGTCCTTGCATTTTCCCATTATACAGTTTGGCATATTTAGAGGAGGGTTTGGTGGTGTTTGACAGCAGGGCCAAATTGTGAGGGTATTCAGTGTCCAACAAAGCATGGCATCATCTAGGTTGAGGGTTTGGAACTTCATACGGCCCAAATCTATTATTGAATCGTTCTTCATTGAGTATTCAACCTTTGGAGGCTTGTAGTATTCTATTGGATCATTTTGTAGCATCTCTTATTATGTTTATGGGAGCCATCTGTTGAGGATTCCAGATCGGCCTCTCTTGTATCAGGTTCTTATGATTATGAATAAAGATCAGATATGAATCATTATTGGGTTGTTTATTACATTGTTGATCTTGTGTATGGTTGAGGTATGCATCATTGTGTTATCTTGTTATCTATTGTTGCAAACACACATATAAAACACCAATATAACCCTAAGCGCAACCTAAAGGATCATAGCAAGCAAAGTGTTTGATGAAATGCCACACTCAGTAAAAGTTTAAAAACACATGAAAAATGTGATGTTCCTTGAATCTTGGCTTGGGAACATTATAGTGGTATCAAAGATTAGACTCCTGCCAGCCTAAGGGGTCTTCCATAAGGAGAAATGGATGAGATATACTTTGAGATAGTATTCTATGAGATAAAATATTATGCTCTTAGTGAGGGAACTAGGGCTCAAATAACCTTCCAACAATATGTAGCCTTAAGAAATCCTAGTTGGAAGAAAGAGGAGGTTACATACAAGATCATCATAGTAGAGGAAAGGAGAGAAAAAGAGGCTAGATGGATGGAATAACATAGTGACCCTATGACCATTATGAGCACGCAACTTTTCTACAGCTGCAAGGTGCCTTGGGAGCTAGATCATAGGTGTAGGGGTAAGGGTAAGAAGCATATTATTGAGGTGTGCTATGACAGTGATGATGAGATATGTGAGGATGGAGTGATAGATGCTTATTTGGAGTAGTTTGATTATGATAGTGACTCTTGCATAGAGGCTAGCATTTCTTGCATGCTTGAGGAGGATAGTGACCCTTGCACATTGGAGGGATAGTTGGATGGACAGGGTGATAACACCGGTATTTAAGAAAACATATCACATACTATTGATGAACTTACACCTCACCAGGGTGATGACACTAGTGAGGATTCATGCATGTTAGAACCTAGATATGACGAGCTCCCTATGGTGGCCATGAAACATCTATCATCTTTCCAGACACCTATGATAGCCACATCACATGAGGATAACAATAGCATAGAGGAACCATATGTGAGGGATGCACACCATGGACATGTAGATCTACAAATCTAGGAGGAGATATATGACATGTAGACAATTGATCCTACACTCTCATATCATCATGAGGAGATTGAGTCACCTCTTTTGGGGACTCCATTAGTTGATCAGGTTATGAAGACTTACAGTTTGAGGGGACACTTACTTCCAGGACTAGCCTACAGTGATGAGGGTGCACTCTTTATTGGTTGAGATGACCATAGCACATGTATGGACACATCTGTATGGGATCTAGGCACAGTCGATAGTAGTAGGGTGAGTGCACATGAGGATACAACTACCCATACATGTTATAGCATGATTCAGAGGGAGCTAGAAGTTGATGATGATATACAATATTATATAGGAGAACCCAGTGGCACAATAGATATTGGGTAGTGCATCACATTATTTTATGCAGCAATTATGGTTGGGGATTCCAGTGATGGCACTAGTAATGAGAGATGTGAGGTGGCACCTCATCATGATTGTGATCAAGAGTCACACCACTTAGCAGAACAATTGAGAGTCAGTGGGGATATGATCATGGTATCCACTAGGCACAGTGATGACATGCATGCATTGATGGAATATTACTGTTGGAGAGCATCAGTGGCACATGGTAGTGCAGATGAGGGATTTTCCATGGATGAAATTCATACCCTCAAGGAGAGAGAGTCTATGATGAGGAATGACTACCAACAATTGTTTACATATAAGGACTACCTACTGGGGATTGGCAAGATGTATCATAGGGCCCTGAGGGAGAAAGAGTTGGAGGTGGACAGACTCACTTAGGAGTTTGAGAGCACTCTAGGATTCTTGAGAGGCACATAGACAACCATTCAAGAATCAGAGTCCAGATCAGGGGAGCACCAATTGATGGAGGATCATGAGGAGTACCCAGGATCACTGATGAGTATGAGGAGTTGTGATATGGAGTCATAGAAGATACCATCTATGAGGATCTTTGAGGTAGTTGAGCACTCACATATGCATAGGGACTCCAAAGACAATGAATATTTTGAGGATACTTCCATTTTTGTTCCGAGAGTGGTTGACCTCCATGTAGAGGTTGATCCAGTAGTATGCCCAGTATCTACAAGGAAACATGAGTATATGGGAAATGACATGAGTATGTCAGATCATATCATGAGGAGTAATAGCTCGAAGAAACATGCAGTTGGAGGAGTTACTTCCGGTTGTACTGGATGGTTGGGATTCAGAGACGATTATAGGTGAGTGTTTATCATGGATACTAAGGGTTGAGCCTCTGGTCGAATCCTTGGAATTGACCAAAGTATGTGATATCTTCCAGTCCTATAGTCAGCTGCAGATATTTCTGTTAGCCTTTCTTGACACTTTTATCATAGAAAATAGCAAGAGGAGATATAGACAGGAGATGAGGACATGGGGAGTGGCTAGGCCAAGACCACCTGACATGAGAGTTTTTACGACATCCAATAGCATAGAGGTGGATCATTATAGGCATCCAGTTGAGACTTGGGACGTGATGGTGAGCATCATAGGCCAGGTGATAGCAGCTAAGAACAAAGGGATTCTGATAGTGATTAGTCTCATGATGGAGCAGTTAGAGGAGATTGGAAGTGATAAAATTCCAAGTTTTCCATGGCATCTAAGAGTTCATTTGGTTAGAAAGATGTTTCACTACATGATGACCCAGGTTGCACTAGAGAGCCACATACTCCACCATGGGCTAGTTTGGAGTGGGCTTCCAGGGACTTGTCCTATGGAGCAAGGCATCTTTTCACTCTCTATCATCATGATCAGACATGGAGATGATTACGCAAGTACTACATCCACAAAGAGGTTTTTATAGATACAACTTCTAGAAAGTAGGTCCAATTATCACAAGTACTTCATCTTGAGGATCCGGGAGTGGAGGATCCATTATATATACATAGAGCAGTCATGCATGGTCAGCGTAGTGTAGTGCCAACATGGTGATCTTCGACAGATATTAGCATGGGACCCAGGGATTGCAGGGTTGAGAATTTCACCAACTGACAGGGGCGAGTGGACCTTTGCAAGGGAAAGTTGTTTTGACTTTCCATTGAGCTTCAATGTTGAGGAGAGCACATCTCTTGAGGGTGTCTCACAGAGATCTTGTAGTACTTCATCCAGGCATAAACATGTATAGTTTATGGAGGTCATTTTGATCTTGGTAGGGACTTGGAGGATGGACACAGTTAGGGATGAGGCCATGTTTCATGTTCATGGGTTTCACAGAGTTGATATATTTCATGACTATGCTTCACAAGATATTTCATTTCACTTCTTGATATGGGACCCAAGGGGTGGAGTGTATGACTGTTCATCTTTGGATGGGTTCTACTATGTGTCCTACAGGTGGACATGGAATCCTTGTATTATAATTGGAGAGATTTGGTTATTTCTTGAGGACAAGCAATATTCTAGCAAGGAGGACTGTAATGTCCCCACTTTGGGACATTAGGGTATTACACAGTGCTATGATGACCAGAGTAGCTAGTTGGATATTATAGTGAGTACATGAGCTATTGAGGGATATTTTTGAGTCTGGCTTGCATCTCTCATCCTATTTCATCATTATGAGTCATTCTACACATATTGTCTTTGGTTTCGTTGAATTTCGATGATTTCCATGATTTTGAGTATTTTGAGCTATAAGTTAATTAAATTCACTGAAGAGGTCATTTTGGGCACAATACTTGGAGGAACCTCTCAGTGTAATAGCTCATTGGAATCAGGAGGAACAACAATATAGGATAGGATGATGACAAGTGACTTTCAGTGGATAGGGAAGCCATAAGGAGAGATAACGTGTTTTTCAGAGGTGAAAATGTTAATTAATTAATTAAAGTGATTTAATTAATTAATTAATTATTAATAAAATGAAAGTCACTTTGGAGGGACAAGGTGAGAATGAAGTATAAAGGATAGGCAAGTGTCTCTATTCTCTCATTCATGTATGTTTATCTTTTAATATTAGGCTTCTAGCTAGTGAACCCATATCTTGGTGGTTTTGAGGGTTTTGACTTAACAAACCCTAGAGGACGATTCAATGGTGAAATATTCCACCTAGATTGTCCCAATATTGGTCTTGGGGATGGAATGCTCTCTCACACAATTCTAGTTCATATCTACTCAGTGCAGGAGGGTTCTACACCACCCACAGGCACACGAAGAGAAGGAGGGTGCACCATTGGGGGTTTCTATCAAAGGGGGTGCACCATCCCTTGAGGGAAGTTCGTTCTAGGTGATTGACAGTACTTCTGGAGATTCTAGCCTCTAGGTTTTCATTGAAGGGTCTTGTCCATTAGATATAGTGCATTCTGGAAGAGTTTTATATGCCATTTGATTTATTGGATGCATTGGACGAATTAGAGGAGAGGAGAACACTTCAGAAAGTGATTTCAACCATTTGGTATATCAAATCTTCATCATTTAGCTTGGTAATTCACCAGGGAGGTAACCGAGCCCCGATCTACCATTGTAGTGGTTTTTTGGAGCATTTGGAGGTTTCTAGGAGGCATGACAACTTATCTAGGGTTTCAGGCATCCAAGGGGGCGCACCATTCCTTGGAGGGAGGCTAGATCCATAACTTTGGGAGGGATCTTGGAGATTTGAGCACCTGGGTTGTCCTTGCATTTGCCCGATCTAAATTTTTTCATATTCAACAGAGGTTTTGGTGGTCTTTGAAATAAGGGCCAAATTGTGAGGGTATCCAGTGTCCAATAGAGCATGGCATCATCCAGGTTGGGATTTTGGCACTTCATATGGCCCAAATCTATTCCTACATCAGTCTTCATTGAGTATTCAACCTTTGGAGGCTTGTAATCTTCTACTAGAGAATTTTGTAGCAGCTCTTATTATGTTTGTGGGAGCCATCTATTGAGCATTCAAGATCGACCTCACTCTTGTATTAGGTTCTTATGATTATGAATAAAGATTAGATCTGAATCATTGTTGGGTTGTCTATTACATTGTTGATATTTCATATGGTTGAGGTATATATCATTATGTTATATTCTTATCTGTTGTTGCAAACACACATATTAAACATCAATATAACCCTAAGCGCAACCTAAAGGATCATAGTAAAAAAAGTGTTTCACGAAATGCCACACTCAGTAAAATTTTAAAAACACATGAAAAACATGATGTTCCTGGCATCTTAGCTTGGAACATTAAATCAATCCACAAAAGGGGATTTATATAATGAATAATACATTAATAAAATACAATACTCTTTGCATTTACAATATTTCAACACTCCCCCTTAACAAGAAGGGTATTCTACAACAACATCGGACAAGAGAGAGGACAACATCATCAACAATATCTTGGAACACTAACTGGTGTATCTATAAATCATCGGAAGTTTTTTCTCATCATCAATATCATTCCCAACAGAGAGATGGAATGGTATCATTATCTACATCAACATGGATTAGTATAAAAACTAATACATCATCATCACAGCACAAGGCTAGTCACATCATCACAACATGAGGTTGGTACATCATCACAGCATGAGGCTGGCACATCATCAAAGCATGAGGCTAGCACATCATCACATCATGAGTCTGACACATCATTACAACAATTAAGCTGGCACATCATCACAACAATTAAGTTGGCACATCATCACAAAAATTAATCCGGTACATCATCACAACAATTAAGCTGGCATCACAACACTAGGCTGGCAAAACAACACTAATCCCCCTTTCGAGGGAGGTCCTTTCGGACTATACCAAGATTATCTCAAAAGTGCTCAAACTTTACACGAGATAGAGGCTTGGTCAACACATCAGCAGCCTGTTCATCCGTCCTAACATATTGGAGCTTTATGGCTCCTCTCTGCACCATGTCATGGATGTAGTGGAATCATATCTCTATGTGCTTTGACTTGTCATGAAATACATGATTCTTTTTCATCTTTATGTAGAGGTGCGTTACTTGGCCCAATCGAAGCAGGTGATCAGGTGACACTCTTTCTTTACTTTATATACATACCGGTTATCACATAGGATCATGGTTGCTTCCATATCTAGGTCGAATAGATCTATCAACGACTTTCAAACCCATATGGCTTCGGAGCTGGCAGAACATCCAACAATGTATTCTACTTATGTTGTGCTGAGAGAAATGCTTGATTGCTTCCTACTCTACCATGAGATCATGGCTGACCCTATACTGAAACAACATCCTGAAGTGATGTTCCTGTCAGAGACACTTCCAGCCCAATCTGAATCATTATAACCACTCAGTCTAAAGTCATGATCTCCATCATAACTAAGACCACAATCTAATATACCCTTAAGGTACATCATCACATGTTTTGCAACAACTAGGTAAACATGTTTGGGTTCTACCAGAAACCAACTTAAAGTGTTCAAAACAAAACATATATATGTTCTTATGTTCATCAGATACATCAACGATCCAATGATCTATCTATACAGCGTGGCATCAATCAATTCTGACGAAAGTGTTGACTAGGAGATTTAGATTTGTTTCCATGGGTGTATTCATGGACTTGTACTCCAACATATCAAATCTCTTCAGGATTTCAACTGCATACTTCCCTTGGTTAAGGAAGATCCTCTCTGGGCTTTTCCATACCTCAAGACCTAAGAAATAATGAATTAGGCCAAGGTTTTTCATCTTAAATTTTGTAGTGAGCTTCTTCTTACATTCGGTGATGAGATTTTCTTCTCAAGTTAAGAACAATTCATCCACATATAAAAGCAATATAACAGGCTCATCATTCATAACCTTGAAGTAGAGGTTAGAATCAACTTTACTCTTGGCAAAGCACAAGCTCCTGATGTAGGAGAATAATATAAAGCAAAAGCATGCACCTAGCCAAAGAGACAGTTGGATGTGTAGATGCAATTAAATACGTTTCTGTGAAAATGTTGTGAATTTCAAAATCTGAAACATTAATGTAATAGGTAGGAAGAAAGTGCAATCACATTTATATCTTGAAGATCCAAACTAATTTTGGAGCGTATGTTCCTATCCGTCGGATGTAATAGGAATTTATGTGTGTTTAATGTAAGTAGGTAGATTTAAATGATAGATTAGACAGTTGTAGGAGCATAGGAGTGAAAACGGATGATAGACACCCTCGCCTCATATCTTAAGAATAACTCATTATTATTGAGAATTTTGGTAAGTTGTAGAGATGCATAGAGAACAAAGAATTTATGCATTCTAGTTGTTCTTATTTACCATGTATAGGAGCACTAGAATTAATAGAAGAAAGCTTTGATTCCAATCTATGTGTTTTTTATGGTTGTTGGAACCACCTGTTGAATGGTATGTTGCAGGCTAGTTTATATTCTCTGCGTGCATTTTATTTCAATAAAATATGTGTGTGTATGTTCAAGGATTCTATGTTGAATGTTTGAATTCTAGATAAGGGGAGAATGAGTTTCAGTTGTTTCTCTTTCTAAGAACTCCTGCAAAGAGTGCAGTGGAGGGTCTGCAAGGAATGCATCGACTAGGCTATGAGTTTCATCTCAGAACTCTTAGAGGAGATTCAAATCATGGTTTTATAGGCTAAAGTGCAAGGTTATCTCAGAGTCATGCAAGGTGTGCACAGGTTGGGCGAGGTCTTGGATTTTACCAACTCAAGAGGGAGATTGAGATATTGTTGTTGCAAGAGGTGCACTGAGTCGAAGACCCAAATAACCAGAGGTTATTTGAAAATCACCACAAGAAGTGCTTGCAGGGACCCTTTTGGAAGAGTTGAATTCGTAAGCGAAATCTTAGAAGGGATAGAACCTCTGAAGTGTTAAAAGGGAGGCGGAGGTCGGAATCATCTCACATAAGTCAATTTCAGGAGGGAGGATGCCAAGTCATTTGGCTAGAAGTCCTTGAGGAGTTGAATTGGACGGTGGAATTTCTTTAGGAGGAAGTGCCAAAGTTCCATGAGTTGTGGGATCTTATGGAACAGTGGAGGGATTAAGACTGAGATACTTTCAACACCCATAAGCTCAGAAAAAGGAGTGACTGTTGATATCATATGTGAATTATCCATATCGTGGATTGGGAAGTGGAGTAGTCCAACGTTGGACTCGAGAGTTGCAAACTCCCAGTTCGTGAAATCCCGATATAGCTAGGACCGTTGGATCGAGGGAGGCACAAATATTTCAATCTCATTGAAGGCACAATTTTAGAGTTGGGGATTTGTAGAGGGAGAGGAAAACCTGTTCGTTGTTATCTCAAGTTGCGAAATCCAAAGACTCATGCGAACAGGTGGCAAGGACCCGCTCCGTAAGCGGAGTAAACGACGGTGGCAGGTGGTGTGCGTCTGTCGCTTTTGTGGAGTCAACCTTCATTGACATATCGTGTTTCATGGATTCTCAAGAGAAGAACATGATAGGTTGGCACTCCAACTCGCGAAGTCACGAGTTACGAAAGGTGCTTGCGTTACGTCTTGGTTGTGGTCATATTGAAAAAGGGGCTAAAGAGGGGGCTTACACCTTAATCCTATTCGCAATTTCACGTTTCAGCTATTTCCAAGGGTTGTGGCATTGTATTCGAAGTGCCTAACTCGTGAGACCCGAAATCCTTTGCGGGATTAAACAAGGAGTTCAGTTAACCCTTGTTGTGGTTTAGAGAAGATCTTGTACAGATCTCGGCCTGAGGGCAGGAGGTCTGCACCAGTTGTGGTATCAAAGACCAAAACAAATTATTTTCTTTCTACAACAGAGAGAAAAGAGGAATTTTACATCCATGCCACAGAGAAGAAGATAAAGGCCCATACTTTATCCAGCAGTGGAAAGAGAAATGCATGAATTACATGCTAGACTTGATTCTATGGAGACAACACAGAGGTGAACAGTTGACGCTCGGGATATCAGCAAAGATGAAAGTGAAAATGAATCTGAAAACGAAGGAGAAGAAGTTGCAATCGAAGATGCTGTAGAAGAATGCCTATTCAGGGTTGTTGTAAGGATAGATGTTAGGTCAAAAATGGACATTCCAATGTACAAAGGCAACCTAGACGTTGAAGAGATTCTATACTAGATTAGATCTCTAGACAAACACTTCAACTATGAGTATCTCGAGGAAGACAAGAAAGTCAAACATGTCGTTACTAGACTTAAAGGGCATGCATTACTATGGTGGGATGAACTGTAGGCTGACAGACGTTACAAGGACAAGCAAAAAAACAAGAGCTGGTATAGAATGGTTACAAAAATGAAAGCCAAATTTATACCCAGGGACTATCAAATAAATCTATTTCGAAGGATGCAGAATTTGAGACAGAAGCTGATGTCTGTGAAAGAATACAGTGAAGAGTTCTATAGGATAAACATTAGAGAAGGTCATTGGGAAAGTTATGATGAGAAAGTTTCCAGGTATATGAATGGTATACGATATGACATTCAAGATGAGATGAGCATGATGACCATCTAAACTGTAGAATATGCTTATCAGATGGCTCTAAAATATGAAGAGAAGTTGATCCGAAAGAAAGGTCAAAGAGGTCAAGGAAGAAGTCAAAGAAAAGGAAAGATAATTTCCCAGGACAGAACTCAGAAGCCTAAAGAAGAGGGGAAGAAACATCAAACTCAATATGAGAGAGGAGGAAGCTCATAGGGGAGGCAGTATGTTGATAGAAATAATTTTCCTCAAGCCAGAGGAAGAGGAAGAGGTAGAGGAGGTGAAGTGAAATGCTTTGTCTGTGGAAAAATTAGACATAAATCCTATAAGTGTCCATATAGGAAGAAAGATGGTGGTGAAACTCACATTGCCAAAGCTCAAGGGAGGAATGTTGAGGCAGAGGACGCTGAGGGTGAAATATCTTTGCTGATGCGGAAAGTTCTCTTGAAACCGGAGAAGGAGCCAGAGATCCCAACCCAAAGAAATAGTCTATTTCAGACTACTTGTAAAACCAAATACATGGAATGCAAGGTCATAGTGGACAATGGTATCACAGATAATCTTGTATCCACGGAAATGGTAAAAAAGCTGGAGTTGGAGACTGTTGCACATCCAAGCCCATACAAAATTTCGTGGCTACAAAAATAACATCAGGTAAATGTCACTAAATAGTGTTTAGTTGAATTTAAAATAGGAGGATATAAAGATGAGATATTATGTGATGTCATTCCCATGGATGTTTTTCATCTATTGCTGGGTAGACCATGGAAATATGACAGAAATGTGGTGCATGATGGGAGAAAGAACATGTACACTCTGGAGAAAAATGGTACGCACATGTTGTTTCCAATTAAGGATAAAGAAGTGAAAACAGAGATGAGAAACACTATACTTCTCATGAGTGGGAAGGAAATTATTAAGGAAGTCAAGAAGAAGGATAGATGATTTTGAACAGCACTAGGATGGATGATTTACCAGAAGAAATCCAGGAGTTGCTGGAAGAATTTGTTGATATAATAGTGGACAAACTACCTTGTTCATTGCCACCTATCAGGAGTATAATCCATCATATCGATCTTATACCTAGAGCCGGTTTTCCAAAAAAAGAAACTTATAGGTTGACGTTGCAGGAGAACGAAGAAGTTAAGAGACAGGTCAAGGACTTAATAGACAAAGGATTGATTCGAGAGAACTTGAGTCCATGCGTTGTTCCAACATTGCTCAGCCCAAGGAAGGATGGTGGCTGGAGAATGTGTACAGACTCAAGGTAAATCAACAAAATTACCATCAGGTATAGGTTCCCATTGCCAAGGAAGGATGACTTGATGGATTTCTTAAGTGGAGCAAAGTTTTTTTCAAATATTGATTTGAAAAGCGGATATCATCAGATTAGAATGAGAGAAAGTGATGAATGGAAGACAACATTCAAGACAAATGAAGGGCTTGTCATGCCATTTGGCTTGACAAATGCCCCCAGTACTTTCATGAGGTTGATGAATGAATTCCTGAAGGATTTCATTGGGAAATCCATCATTGTATATATTGATGATATATTAATTTTCAGAAAAACTGAAGCAGAGCATGTGAAGCATTTAGTTGCAGTGATGAGAAGGTTACAACAAGAGAAATTGTTGATCAACATGAAGAAATCATCATTTATGAGGACAAAACTCATTTATTTGGGTTTTGTTATCTCTGCACATGAATTGAAAATGGATCTGGAAAAGATAAAGGCGATTAAAGATTGGCCATCGCCGAAGAGCATGTTTGAAGTTCAAAGCTTCCATGGTTTGGCTAGATTCTACAGGAAATTCATCCGAAACTTTAGTGGAAATAGCGCATCGATGATGGATACGGTGAAGAAAAGACATAAATCTTTTCACTGGAAGGAGGAAGCAGAGAAGAGCTTCAACCTACTGAAGAAGAAGATCACTGAGCAACCAATTTTGGTTTTTCCAGATTTCAGCAAGACATTCTAGGTTAGGTGTGACGTGAGTGGATTTTCTATTGGAGCGGTCTTAAGCCAAGACAACAGGTCGATCGCGTATTTCAGTGAAAAACTGAATGAAGCAAAGATTAAGTACTCCACATATGACAAAGAATTCTACACAGTCATACAAGCGCTGAAGAAGTGGAGGCACTATTTGGTTCTAAAAGAGTTTGTTTTGTACAACAATAATCACGCTTTACAATTTGTGACTCGACAGGAGAAGTTGAACCAAAAAAATGATCAATGGGTTGAATTCAAGAGTGCCCCCTGAACATCACTATGGTGAAAATAAAGAATGGGTCCTGGCTATGAGACCATGTAAATGTGTTGACCTGACCATAATAGATTTAGCTAAACAATGATACACACATTTGCAAAGAGAATTGAAAAAGAAGAAGAAGGAGATAAAGAATGGAAAGAATTATCATTAACCATTGTGAATAATGAATAATTTACACATGATATACTCTGTATAACTCAATGAGTTCAACTTGAGGTGAACCAAGTCACCATAGTGGTGGTCTAGAGTGATCTGGACACACACCAATAGTTATGGGAGTGAACTGTCACCTATTCTAGTCTCTCAGGTAGTTATGGGAGTGAACTGCCACCTAGTTGAGTTAACTAGTCAACTAGTCTTCAGTTAACTGATTGAACATAAAGTAGTGAAGATTTAACTCAAGGAAGCAAGGCTAATGCACCACTTTGGTGATGATACAATAATACACACATTTGCATAGAGAATTGGAGAAAGAAGAAGAAGGGGAGAAAGAATGAAAGAATTCTCATTAACTGTATTCCACACTCAAAGAGTGAATAATTTACAATATATATAGGATAAATGAGTAACTAATGAGCCATAGTGGTGGTCTAGATTGATCTGGACACACACCAACAATTACAAGAGTAAACTTCCACCTAGTCTAGTCTCTCAGGAAGTTACAGGAGTGAATTGCCACCTAGCTGAGTTAACTAGTCAACTAGTCTTCAGTTAATTGACTGAACAAAGATTAGTGAGTTGGTGATGATCCCAATGTTGCATGGTGACAAAACCAATGCAACATCTAAACTCAACTCAACTAGTCAAAATGAAGTGTCAAATGAAAGAGAATATTCTCCAGGTGGAATATTCTCCCCTAAAATATAGGAGACTAGATAATGACTAATTATGACTAATAAACAAGGAATAACCTTAGGAAAAATAAATCCTAGGTGTGTGTGAAGTAACTCCAACACCCCCCCTGAACATCACGATGGTGAAAATAAAGAATGGGTCCCGGCTACGAGGCCATGTTAAGTACCCAAATACAAAAGATACACTGAACTAAATGAGGAAAGAGGGAAAACCTCATGGGAACAAAACCCCCCCTCAAATTACAATGCATAAAATAAAATGTGATAAGGAACAAAAGGCAGTTGCTAAGAAACCATGTCCTTCACTCCAAGAAGACCTCGCAACTGTGCAAGTTTGTGCTCTTTGAATATTTTGTTGAATATGTAGATGTCTGGACGGATCTAATGAAGTATATGCATTATTGATATTTCCACACATATCCACTTTATCTTTTTGTAATGAATAATATCCAAATAAATTTTGGATGAAATTTTGAAAACCGTACGGCTGTTTCCGGAAAAATGTTGAAATTTTGTTGATTTTGAAATGATCATAACTTCAGTTCCCGGACTCCATTTCAGACGATTTGTTTTTTGAAAATGAATATTTTCTGGAGAGGAATTCAAATATCCAATTATTTTCTGCAAATTTGGCTCACAAAATATCAGAATGGATTCTGATGTGCGTGGCTCTCTTTTTGTCTCTTGAGATGCATGCATTGTGCATGGAAAAGTGTCTGCATGTGACTCCTGAGATGCATGCCATATATCTTCCACACGAATTTCAAAAAACAAATATGAAATGGAGTAGACATCATATTCAATTAATAGAGTACAAATTTGTGCAAAAACGTTTGTAGAAGACTCTTCATAATAAGAGGCTTGATCTTTTGATGGTTTCTCTTCTCCAAATTCGTATGGCCATAACTCTCTAACCGTGAGGAGTTATGTGCAGTTCCACATAACATTGGAAATGGAATGACATGTAGAATCCATATAGAATAGTATTACCTACAAATATATCAAAACTCGTACCGTTATCCATCAAACAAACTTGGGTCCATTAATCAAATCTGGGTTCTCCAACTTCACATGGCCATAACTCTCTAACCGTGAGGAGTTACGTGATGTTCCACATACCACCGAAAATGGAATGACATGTACTATCCATCTATAATAGTATTACCTTCAAATATATTAAAACACATACCATTATGCATGAAACAAAATTGGGTCCATTACCCAAACCTTTGTGCTACCAGAATTCGCTACCAACATTTCTCCAAGGGTTGACATCAATCACTAAGGGTTGATTTCAATCTACAATATCACTCTCCAATGGTTGAAATCAATGAAAACAAACAATCCATACCAAATATCCATCAACATAAGCCAACTTTCTGTCAATCTCCCCCTTTGGCATTGATGGCAACACTTAGTCATGATAGCATTCATGCTTATACTCCTCATCAATGTTTCTATCTCTCCCCCTTTGACATCAATGGAAAAGGGTGTCTCCCTTTGGGGCTGATCCCCCTGAATGAACTCTCCTTGGGGATTCTCCCCTTATCTACATGCCTTTGATTTTTATTTGTGTTTATAAGCCTCTGATTACTCTCTCTCCCTTCATATGAATAATATCTCCCCCTTTGACAAAGGGTATCACTCTGAAGTCATGTCACTCATTATTCCCTTGTTAAAATCGCTCCCCTTGGAAACATGCCTATATGCTCTCTCTCCAAGCATTTACCTTTGCATCTAATAAATATCTCCTCCTTTGTCCTATTTATGGTTCTTCCTCATGTACATCTAAGAAATATAAGATAAGCATTCAAAAGCATTCATTTTGGAGTAGAAATTACTCCTAGTCTCTGGCGAAGATACTCAAGGGCCTCCCATGGAAGCGGTTTTGTAAAGATGTATGTCACTTGTTCTTTTGTTCCCACATATTCAACTCTGATGTTCTTCTTTGCAACATGTTCCCATAGAAAGTGATACTTGATTGGAATGTGATTCATCTTGGATTACATCACCGGGTTTTTTGGGATACTGATGGCACTTGTATTATCAATATATTGGAATGGGCTCATCATACTCAAACTATATATCTGTCAAAGTTTGTTTCATCCATAGAACCTATGTACAACATGTTGTTGTTGCAATATACTCTGTGTCAACTATAGATAAGGATATTGATGAGTGTTTCTTTCTTAGCCAAGATACTAAACACTCACCCAAGTAGAATGTTGCTCTAGTGGTGCTTCATCAGTGATTAATGCAACCTTCTCAATCTACATCTGTGTAGGAAATATGTGATAGATCCTTTCCTTTTGGATACCATAACCCAAACTCTTATTTTCCTTTGAGATATATGAAAATCATATTCATTGCTAATACATGTGATTCCTTTGATGTTTCTTGCTACCTATCCAAATTCCCACATTACATCTGGTCTAAATGTTGTCACATATAGTAGGCTACCAATCATTGACATGTATTGCCTCTGATCTGTAGACTTTGAATCGTCATATTTTCTCAACTTGCAACTAGTTTGCATGGGAGTGATAACTGGTTTGCAATATTCCATTCTAAAACCTCTTTAGCATTTCTTTGATATACTTGGTTTGAGAAATACAAATTCCTTGGTTTCTTTGATGTATCTTGAGTTACCTTGATGTAGAGGTTGTTGTATGTGCTTCATTTCCATAGTTCGTATGGATTTTTTTTCATTGTTTTTTCTGAGCATTACTCTGTTTTGAATGTGAATTGTTGTATGCACTTCATGTGTCCAAAAAATATCTGTTAATTTGGAATCCATTAGCATTGTTCGATCCACTTCTTGTGTAATTATCCTCTATTATGATAATGTTCATTTTTCTATAAACCACTCTTTGAACCAATCTATGAATCCATGATCTCATCCATACTATCTAAGAATCTACTTGCGCAATTGTCCATAATATTGACCCATTTATCGCTATACTATCATGAAGTCTTGATTAATCCATCAAATTGTACTTCTGCTAACTGACTACTATGGATCTGTCTTCTCAAAATCTGCTAGTTGCTCGAAGGATGGTTCTTTGGTCTATCATAGCTATCACATAGACTCCCCTTGTATAATATTCATATTACCCGTGAGTCTCTAAGCCATATGGATCAGAACAATTTCTTCTCTGATGTGTATTCATCATCATCTTCATTGGTAGATTCATCATCATCTTCATTGGTAGATTCATTATCTCTTTGAGCTCTGACTTCTTTCTTTCTGTCTGTGGATTCATCTTTCACTATAATGCCTGAAAGTACAATCTCTTGAACCTTTTCCTTATTTTATTGTCCTTCCTTTCTTTCAATTATTTTCCAAACCTTTCTGTATCTAACATCTTTATTTTTCTCTGTAGAATTTTCTTCATCTCGTTTTATTACCAATCTTACGATCTCTGGTACCTAGTATTTGTTCACATGTTCTTCCTGTTTTCTTATCCATACTTTCTTATATCTAATATCAATATTTATTTCATGGAAGTATCGATCATGATTCTACAATCACTAGCTATATGTCCATAGTTATGACATTTGTAACACTCAATGTTACATGCGACCACATAGGCACTTCTTGCTTGAACATTTCTTTTATAATCATTGCAATTCGCAACCTTGTGTCCAAATTTAGTACAATAAAAACAATGGCCATAAAATAAATTTGCATACCTAGGAGTGAATGATGTTGTTTGTGGCATAGTCCTTCCAAATTTTTTCCTTGACTGATCATGATCATGATTGAAGCTTCTTTGTGGCTTGAACATGGATAGTCTTCTTGAATATGTATCTTCAATAGTTTTCTTAGATTCTGCTTGACCATGATTCCTTCCTTTGAGTACTTCTACATAACTCTTTCTATTTTCTTCATTATTCTTTTGTAGCAACCTAGAGTGCTTCTCTTCATTCTCTACAACTGATGTGGATCTTTATGTCTCTTCAACATTCTTTTTGAGCTTGACGATTTTGACTCTTAGTGTGACAAATTCTTCTTCAAGATTCTCAACATCTTCTTCTTTATTCATTATCTGAGACTTCATGATCTCTTCTATTCTCTTTTCTTCTTCAAGTTGGATTTTCAATGTAATTATTTATTCTTTCATTCTTCTCTCTTATTGACCAAACTCTTCCTCAAGTTGGTTTAAGTCATTGGTTCTTTCCTTGAGATGATCCATCAGTATCTTTTCTCTTTTTTCTACTTCTTCCTTTTGTGCTGCTATGTTGACTTCTAAAAATTTATTTTCATATTCTAGAGTTTCTTCAATTCTTCTGGCCTCTTCTAGTTGAGATCTTAAATTCTTGATGACCTGCTGATCTTTTTTGGAACCTTGAACACTTTCCTTTTGCTTCATCAATTCTTTCTTGGATGACTTGTTTTCTTCTCTTTGTTTCCTTAGATATTTAATTGCACTGATCATTTTTTCTCTGTAATCAACTTCTACTTCTTAATACTCTTCCTTTTCTGAATCTGTCTGACACGATGAGCATCTTTCTTCTTGTTTTATCACTGCATCTTCTTTGGCATTTTCTGAATTTGCGATGGGTGAAGAATATATGTCATGTAACTTATCGCAAAGTTATTTGGATGATGAACATATACCAACCTTTTCTCTTACTAGATTAGGTAATCATTCCCAGATGAAATCCATTGCTATTTTGTTATTCTACTTCAATTCCTTCTTGTCTGCAGTCTTTTCAAAGGACTTAGAAAGAAAAACTTATTCAGAATGAATTTTCTGAATCTAAAACTAAATTGAAAAAGATTCGTTCTCAATTTCCATTGTATAGGTTCCCATAATGGATGATAAAGTTCCCACAAGATATTCAATTTATGCATAATATTATGTTTAATATCTCCCAAAATAAATACAAATTGATTACTCCCATGTAGTAATATCTCTGGAAGATTATCTAAAAGCATATTTTCAAGATATTTACACCCTGCAGAGGTAAAAAACCATGCCATATATGTTTGGAAAAAATCCCATTTTGAAAAAAGACTATCTATTCGAGAGATCCTATAAATCTCCTGTTTCTTAACAGGTTCATTAAAATGCGGCGATAATAGAATATTTTGTTCCTCTTTAGATGAATTAGAAAGGGTACTCCTCCCATCTATGCCTTTGTTTCCAATTATGTTTTGAAAACTTTCGGTTACAAACCAATCTTCAAACATTTCCTGATTCTTATTGGGAAAGATTTCGAATAGTAAATCATCTTGATAAGATCGAGTTTGAATAAGATCCATGTTTGAACTGAAATCCTTTTTAAGGTACTGATTGAGGTTGTTCTCTTCTGAATCGAATCTATGGAAAAAAGGCTGGCAAAAAGTTTTTTCCAAATTGACTATTTGTTCTTTTGTTAAAGGCATTATAGAAATCTCTTCGATCGAGGAAAGACATCCATTGTCACGAACGAATGGATTAAATCGAGTTAGTAAATTGAAGGATCTGTACAAGTCATAGATTAATACAAACATTTGGTCACCACTTCATTTTCGTTGTAAATATTTAGGTAAGAATATGTTAGATATTTGTGACTTGATGAATGAAATAGTCTCTTTCTCTGAGTGAACGGGTCCTATTTCACCAATGGGCAAGGAAGATAGATTGTTGTGGATGGACAAAAGATGAAATAATTGTCCATGTGTAAGATTCTTATTCTGAATAAATATCATGTAACAATTGATAGCCAAATATAATGTCCCTGTGCCTCTAAAAATACTTTCATCCTTCTGCTCCACATCTCATACTTAAAACCATTCTGACCATTAAACATTGGTACTCCATTCTCAGAATAATCCATGATCTCCTTCCAGTGATTAATCTATTTCCCGAAGGAACCGACTCTGATACCAATTCTTCGATTACTGAGAGGGGGGGTAAATCAGTAATAGATAAATTTAATCTTTGTTAACCATATAATCCAAGTGTTATATCAATGTAGCATTATCATCCAATAATGATAGAGTAAATAAGCAATGAACAAATGAAAAATCATACACATACACAGTACACCAGTGTTTTACGTGGAAACCCAAAGTGGGAGAAAACCACAGAATTCTTTTTCTTATATTTCTTGAAGAATTACATTCATTGGAAGCACCAAATTCCTTTGTTTTCCAACTACAACTGGAAGGAGGATCCAACCCCCTAGTTTCTCAGGCTACAACTTGAGGGAAGCTCCAACTCCACAATTCTATGGCTACAACCAGAAGGAGGCTACAACACCCTATGTTCTCCGACTACAACTGGAAGGTGGCTACAACCACATGTCCTTTCCCCGTCCAACTTCCCTGATGTATAAGTAGAATGATGGAACCACTGCCACACTATCACTGTGAGATATACTGTTGTAAACCTGTACCAATAACATGAACCATGCATGAACCATGCATCAACCTGTACCTCAACCTGTAATCAACATGTACCATAAATAAGTGCATCAACCATGCACCAACCTATACCAACCAACTTGTAATCAACATGTACCATAAATAAGTGCATCGACCATGCACCAACCTGTACCTCAACGTGTACCATGAACAAGTACATCAACCATGCACCAAACCTATACAAATAAAATGTCACAACAACCTGTCCAAAAAACCTATCACAACAATTTGTCTCATCAATATTATCAGCCAAATCATATCTACTCACCAATATCAATCACCAAGACAACTCTCAAAGATGTGCATCAACCAAGCATAACACAAAAACTCATAATCATCACCAAGATCAATATGTTCTTCTAATAATGCAAGTATGATACATCATCCATAAACCATGTGTCAAAAATAATACTAACAAGTGCCTCCAACCATGTACCAAGTATGTACCAATCATGTATCAACTACTCATCAACTACGACTCATCAAGATGTACCAACATCATCAACTATACACCTCATGTATGTTCCAACTCATCAACTACTTGTCTAAACCATGTACCCAACATGTACCTCAAACAAATGACCTTATAAATTTCATCATCCAAATCTGATTTGTAACTCTCTAATAGACCTTTTTTATATGATCACATACCTAAAAACCTTCCTTAACTTTAGAAACAAGAGACTAGCATTTTCATCAAACTTTTATTTAGTCTCACATGACTAGTTTTGGATTAGTCAACTACCCTAACTTGAAATAATCACAACTATGTACCTGTAATGAATAAAGATCTGAACTGATAAAAAATGTTCTTCTATTTGTTTAATGCAATTCCTCCAGGTGTCACTACTTGAAACCTCTTAGAAAATGAGTTATAGAAAAATTGGCATACCTTGTTGAATTCTGGCTTATTCTAGAGAGCGACCTTGTAGAGCATACCCCTCATAGAATATTTGTTGAATGGATATGAAAATGTTACATAGAATAATAAATATTGTAATATAACCAACACATTTGTCCTTACTGAATTTGGATCTGTTATGAAGAATTTATGATGTCTTTACCCGAAATAGTTGTTTTAGACTAGTTTCAGGACTAGCCACCAACCCTATTTTCCATGGAGTGTAACTCCAAAAATTCAATGAACCACAAGCTGAATTTATTACCACAGATACTTGTATATGTTTCCTCAATGGAATAGCAATTTCATGGTCTCAATCATTCTAGAAAAATCATTATTGCGAAAATGGTGAGATGACCTGTAAATACCATACCTTAAAAAGCATTATCAAAAGAATTTATCCTCCCTTGAATTTCGGCCTTCTTTTCTTCACCTTCCCTCTAAAATTTGGCTTATATATCCTTTGGTTAAATCAGAAACCTATAAATATTCAATATTCTCAAGTGTAATGTAAAATTAGAGAGCCTTGCCTCTTATTTATACGCTCCAAGTAGCTTCCCTTAAAAACATCTTCTAGGTCACTTTGCCCACTTTCCTTATTTTAGCGTTAACCCACTTCTAAATTCTCCATTAAATTTATTATTTAAATAATTTATTTTATATTCACTTTGAATTATAGTACACACATCACTTCACTTTACTTCAAGGGGTTACTTCTAACCATCTTAAACCACTTTCCTTATTTTAGGGCTAACCCACTTCTAACCACTTGTCAACTTAGTAATTTATCCATTAATTTTATTATTTAAATAATTTATTTTGTATTTACTTTGAATTATAGTAAACTCATCACTTTACTTTATTATTTACCTTCTAAAAATCTATTAAACCACTTTGACTACTTTGACCTTTTGGTGCTTCTAGATGACTCATGAGGGTTCTCCAAATTCATATGGCCATAACTCTCTAACCGTGAGGCATTATGTGACATTCCACATACCACTGGAAATGGAATGACATGTAATATCCATATAGAATAGTATTACCTAAAAATATATCAAAACTCATACTATTATCCATCAAACAAACTTGGTTCCATTACCCAAACCTGGGTTCTCCAACTTCACATGGCCATAACTCTCTAACCGTGAGGAGTTATGTGACGTTCCACATACCAATGGAAATGGAATGACATATACTATCCATATAGAATAGTATTACCTTCAAATATATTAAATCCCATACCATTATACATGAAAAAACCTTGGGTCCATTACCCAAACCTTTGTGCTACCGAAATTTGCTACCAGAATTTCTCCAAGGGTTGACATCAATATAAATATCACTCTCCAATGGTTGAAATCAATGACAACCAACAATCCATACCAAATATCCATAAACCTAAGACAATTGTTTGAAAAGTGGATCACGGTGGATCGAGTTACTGCACCTATAGGAACCTCAACAGATGACTGGGAAAAAATGGATATGAAGGAATGTAAATTGATCAAGGTTCCTATTCATGTTGGTGTAATGTTATCTACAGATCAATGTCCCAAGACATAGGAAGAGGAGGATGACATGTCGCCTGTTCCATATTCAAGTGAAGTTTGCAGTTTGAGGTATGCAATGGTCTATACTACACTAGACATTGCACATGCAGTGGGAGTTTTGACCAGGTATATGCCAAAAACAGGGAAGGAGCATTGGACAACAGTAAAAAAGGTTTTCAATTATTTGTGTGGAAATGCTAGCTATGGATTGTGCTACCAAAGAAGATCAGGATTGGATAGAGTGGTGGATTTACATGGATTTATGGATTCATACTGGGTTGGAGATATGGATCATAGGAGATCTACAAGTCGGTATGTATTTAACCTATTTGGAGGAGCAATAAGTTGGATGATAAAAAGACAGTCTATAGTGGCACTTTCAACTATAGAAGTTGAATACATGGAAGCCACTCATGCAAGCAAGGAAGCAKTATTGTCACAAATATTGTGTTCAGGTATTGCATTGGTACAACAAGATATAAGGATAGATTGTGACATTCATAGTGTGATTTTCCTGGTGAAGAACTCAGTTTATCATTCAAGGACAAAGAATATTGATATTAAATATCACTTTKTGAGAGACATGGTTGAAGAAAAGGAAGTATTGATGATGAAGGTGGAAACTTTGAAGAATGTTGCAGATTCATTAACAAAATCTATGAGCACTGAGAAGTTCTCTTGGTGTAGAGGATCCATGGGCATCGTTTCCCTGGATTGTTCACTATGTAACCATGTAACCCCCTGTATGTATATTGTATTGTAAACACTATATCACTATTACTAAATATAGAATATGTTGGTTTTCCCAGTTTGGGTTTCCAGGGGAAAAATATCTGTGTAATGTTTGTATTTTCCATTGTATCTTTTTTGTTCCTTTATTGAAAATATGTTTGCAGTAAATATTGTACAAGGTTAAAATCTACATTTAGTATCAAATATTTGTTGGCTTTAGGGGGATGCCTTTGTGGTCAACAATTTGGCTCGGGACTATGATAAGCCTTTTTAAAGTGGTAGATATGTGGTATTGATTTTTCAAGTGAAAAGAAATGGTGAGCAATTTGAAAATGAAGATAGAGAAGTTTAATGATCCAGGCAGATATTGATGGCCACCCACCTCTTCCAACTAGCTCAAAATAATTTTCTGACAATTTTGGCAATTTACTTTTTTAGCAATTTTAACTTCTGGGGCCATTTTGAGGGCCTAAATGAAGGTTTTTCAGGATCAATATTCGCAATGATATTTGAAGGCATGCTTGAGCCCCAAAAATGAATCTCCTCAACAATACCTTTCCAATAGGCTATCATACACCTAAAACAGAGATCGTATGCAAAAGTTACGACCCCAGGAAGTTGATGTACTAACTTACCCAAACGAGGCCCACATGACTTTTGGTGCTTCATCTCATAGCATTAGGTTTTTGGATGTATAGGGTTTTGGGAATTCTTGTTTATTGTAAAAAGGCCTTCAGAGCCTCATTGTAATCATCTTCTTGCAAATGAGTGCAGTTTTCACATCTCTTCTCAGACATAAGACATCATCATTCCAACAATCTTGTTTCTGCTACATTTTACAGTTTCAGCTTATTTCCTTATTGAACAAAAAACCTATTTTATTGTATCTCTGTTATTTTGTGTTAAGCACCTGTTAATAATATGTAGTCATTTCATTTTGCTCATAAAATCCTTATCAGTGGTTTTGTCGCAAGAGTTGGTTCTAGGCTATAATAGAGCCAGGCCTTAGCACATTTTAAATGAAAAAATAAGTTATCACTCAGAACTTGATTTGGGTTGCATGCAGGTAAATTCTGAGATAACCACGAACCAATTTTGATTCGATGTTGCCCCTTCCAAATCGAGAGGGATCTCTCAAATATATGTCATGATAGGATATACAATAAGCTTAACAATGGGAAACATAAAGTTTTGAGGTGTTTAGGGTTAATGGGCTGGACCAGGAGGTAGTCCATTGGGCATGGAGTCAAATGATAAATAAAATAGCAAGAGTTTTTCGAAAATGGAAATCCATGGAGCAGAGGCGAGATAGAAGCTGATTACAAAGAGAAGGATTTATAAAAGTAGGGCAGCAGAATAAAGAGAAAACATATCAATACACAAGGAGCACTTAGAGATGAGTGAATTCCAAGCACAAATCAGTGGAAAGAGATGGTTGGGATAGAGCATCTAGCGAAGGACGAATTCTGAACCTTGATCTCTGCAAGAAACAACCTACAACCATTCTACAACAGAGAATCTAATAGAGGATGAATGCTATTACAAAACAGTTACAAATCAAGAATAAAAGATAGATGGAGTGATATTGAAACTAAGAAAATGGGCAAACTCTGCAAGCAACATCACAAGAATCTCTGATATGGATAAAACATGCTTCTGCAATCTTATATTAAACTGAAAATGAAAGCTATAGCCCAGGAGTACTTCTCCTGTGTGTCTTTCCCCTCTTTTCCTTTTACAAATATGCCTCATATATCTCTTGAGGTCGAAATCCTCTCTAATCTAAAAGATAACAACAATTACAACCAATTCTTGAAACTTTCTGCCATAGAAAATGGGTCAAACTGTCGAAAACTAGGATTGTGGATACGACTCTGTATCTCTAAAATAGAGACAACTGTGTATAAAATGAAATGTTGTTTTGTGCATATGTTTATTCTGAGAAAAAACCTCTCTCAGTTCCCTGAGGCCCCTTTTCATTTTTCCCAAATTTGCATTTAACAAACATGTGTCAAAACAGGGAAATATGAAATCCAAAAATTAGAGCTCAGAGATGGATTCGATTCTCCCAATATGTGACACATGTAGGAAAAATGAAAGAGGCTAACAATATTTGATGTGTTAGGCACAAAATCCTACAACCGTTTCTCAAAATGATACTCCAGAATCCTCATTTGAAAATGATGACTCAGCACAGTAAAAATGCCATATTTCTGAAAACGAACCTCATCCTCCAGGGGACATTTGACTACCTTACCAAGATCAAAATGAAATTATGAAGAGACCACTGGAAATATTAGGATTTTAATATGTCGATCAACTATTCGAACGTGAAAAATGACCTCTCCATGGTTGAGAAAATTCCATTTTTCTAAAGCAATTTTGCATATGACTGGAGTCCTGATTTTGGGTTTTCGAGATTTGGGGAAACGAAGCAGTGGTTATTAAAATATTCAAATTGGAAAAATCCCCGATGGCCATATCCCCAAAATAGATTTTAGCTTTTACATTGCACTCTTTTGAGCCTTTGGGTTTCGGGTATCATGTCCTCAAGAGTTATGACATGCAAGGAATCCTGAATCGCGAAATCGCGATGGGATTAATTAGGTGATAATCATTTGTCTTAATCTCTTAATTAATCATGATCAACAATTAATCTTTAACCTTTCGTGGATTTAAGTGTCAGTACTTTTATAATACTTGATTCAAGAAATCCCAAATCGTTAAATTGTGATGGGATTGATTAACAGTTAAAACACTTTTAGCTTTGTGATTAAGCACGATTAAAACACAGGCTTTCGGGGTTTCGGAAATCACAAACTTGAAACTTAAAGCATGAACGCAGCACAAGTCGTGAAATCATGATGAGACTTGTCAACATTTATCTTTCTTATTCTTTAATTAACCCATCTTATCCTTTAATACTTTAGTGAATTCGGGGATCGGGGCTGTAGTTATTAAAATATCTACATTGGCCAAATCCTCGACGGCCAAAAAACCCGGACTCTTGAGATTTTTCTCCATGTGGCTTAATGCTCGGTGTATGTGGTCGTTCCACTGCCAATTCTTCCATTCATTCTCCTAAGTGATCGAAAGCCAAAATTGTAATATTTGTTACAACAGAGGCTCCATATAGGGATGGTGCTTTCCTGCAAAGCGCCAAGAACAGTAAACCACATGCCTTCATCCATTGGGCGACCTGAAATCATCCTTATCAAACTATGAACTCTGTCGCTTTACTTACACCTTTCCAAAACAAAAAACCTCATATGCATTCATTGGGATATGGAGTCATAATGTCTTAAATCAAAACTATACAGGATGCCAAACTAAACTGGAAACGTAATTAAAACCACTGTTGCACTCTAATGCTCAAAGTCAAGCTTATTTATATACACCACCTACTCTAATTGATATCACTTCTTTTTTTAAGTATAGGAAAAATTCCAAATCAACCAAGAAAGTATCCGACTAACAAACTTAATTATACTTCCATCTTTGAGAAAAAGGATGGCAGGAGCAGCTGCAAATTTCAAAACATGCCCTAGGAGCAGGTACTTATAGTTTTGAAATTTAGACTTCAAGAAGTTGGAAATAACAAATTCAGTCCCCCATTTTGACTCCATATAAACTGTTACTGGATCATAGAAGGGAAGATATATACCACTTTAACAATTAATCCATACTTCCTCCTGTTGGGCAAGCTATCTGAAATGTTTTTGTGCACTTTGTCCACTGCTGGTTTTTTCTTCCACTAGTGCAAAAATGTCGCATTGAAACTTATTGGTCTATTTCTCAAAGGTTGCTAAACAAGGAGGAGAGATCAATTTTTTTAGTAACCCCTCCTTATGTCCTTCACCTGTTGTTCAAATATCTTCTTGGTAGCTATCATACATAGGTTGATCTCTTTCATGATGTTGTTGATTGTTTTCCTGTTGAACCAAAGTTTCTTGTTGCTTATCATCTTCATAAACACTTTCATCACATTCATCAAACAAAGGAGGATTGTCGTAAATTTTCATGTGTGATGAAAAATAAATCTACTCTTCTTCTTATTCTGGATATTTATCATAAACAGGTTCAATAGATAACTCAGGAGTGTCATCAGTTAGACAAATGCTAGGAATATCAACTGTGAAGCTGTCTATGTTAGATCCACACTCCTCCAAATCATAGTCTAAAGCATCTTTGAACATTAAACATTCTTCAAGGTTATTAAACATGATAGCCCTATCTTCTTCATGAAACAAAACAATGTCTACAAGATGATCCCCTGGCAGGAAATCATCATCATAAATTGCTTTACTAACTTCCTCTAAATTCCCATGCCTGCCATGATTTAAACTTAGATTTTCATTTTTAGTAATAGAAGAAGTTTCACTCACATGTTCAGGACTGTGTGAATGTTGCAAATCTGTGTAAGCAAGGGCTGTAACATAACTATTCAAGAGAAGATCTATCTCTTCTTCTGTTAAAGGAGGAGGTGGTCTATGCAATTTCTGGATCAAGCAACTATTGTTTTCTTTCTCTTCTGCATGTTGACCATGATGTTGAATATTTTCTTCTTGAATGTGATCACAAGAGCTATCATATCCTACTTTTTTATCAGCCAACTCTTCTTCATATTGATTATCTTCATCGACTTGAGATATTTATGATATTCTTTCCTCCTCTTCAAGAAGATGTATTTGATATGTTTGTCTTATGAATTTTATATTACAACAATCTTCAAAAAGTATTTCAGCTGAATAGATTCTTTTACAATGTTGATGAAAAAGTATGTGAAAATATTTCAATGAAGGAATACTGGAATTAGGTAAATATTTATACCAGAGTCTAGTGTCTCTTTCTAACGAAAACATAAACAGTTTCATGAGGACATATTCATGATGTATATTTAATTCATCCATGAGCTTATGGAATTCAAACAAGTGTTGGGCGGGATTGTCGTCTGCATATTCTCCAAATTTAGGAAGGACATCTTCCCAAACTTTAATGTCTGGAACAGTGTTTGGAAAACCATAAACATTTGCAAAGTCCAAAGGAGAAAACCTTGCAGAAATCTGAGTGGCGAACGAATCCAACATTTTGAGACCATTGGAGTCGCCCGTGAATCATATAGAGTCTTCGAACCAAGGAGTCGCTAGGTGAATGATCACAGCCAATTGAGTGCCTATCCCTTGTTCACCATCAAGAAATAGATATAAACTTCTTGTCGTATCCCAGAGAAGATAGCTTCAATCCTCTGTCCCTGGTAGCAGCACCAGAAAATGTTGTCACAAGAGTTGGTTCTAGGTTGTAATAGAGCCAAGCCTTAGCACATTTTAAATAAAAAAATAAGTTATCACTCAGAACATGATTTGGGTTGCGTGCAGGTAAATTACGAGATAACCATGAACCACTTTTGATTGGAAGATGTCACTTCCAACCCAAGAGGGATCTCTCAAATATATGTCACGATAGGATATCCAATAAGCTTAACAATGGGCATATTTGTGGGAAACATAAAGTTTTGAGGTTTTTAGGGTTGATGGGTTGGACCGGGAGGTAGTCCATTGGGCATGGAGTCAAATGATCAAGCAAATAGAAAGAGTGTTTCGGCAATGGAAATCCATGGAGTAGAGGTGAGATAGAAGTTGATTACAAAGAGAAGGATTTATAAAATTATAGCAGTAGAATAATGAGAAAACATATCAATACACAAGGATCACTTAGCGATGAGTGAATTCCAAGAAAAAATCAGTGGAAATAGATGGTTGGGATAGAGCATCTAGTGAAGGATGAATTCTGAACCTTGATCTCTGCAAGAAACAACCTATAACCATTATGAAACAGAGAATCTAACAGGGGATGAATGCTATTACAAAAAAGTTACAAATCAAGAAGAAAATATAGATGGAGTGATATTGAAACTAAGAAAATGGACAAACTCTGCAAGCAACATCACAAGAATCTGTGATATGAATAAAACATGCTTCTACAATCTTATATTAAACTGAAAATGAAAGATACATCCCAGGAGTAATGCTCCTGTGTGTATTTACCCTCCTTTACTTTTATAAATATTCCTCATATATCTCTTTAGTTCAAAATCCTCTCTAATCTAAAAGATAACAACAGTTACAACCAATTCTTGAAACTTTTTGCCATAGAAAATGGGCCAAACTGCTGAAAACTAGAGGTGCGATTACGACTTTGTATCTCTCGAATAGAGACAACTGTGTATAAAATGAAAGTGGATTTTGTGCATTTGTTTATTCTAATAAAATACCTCTCTTAGTTCTTTGAGACCCCCTTTCATTTTTCCCTAATCTGCATTTAACAAACATGTGTCAAAACAGGGAAATATGAAATCCAAAACTTAGGGCTCAGAAATGGATTCGATTTTCCCAATATGTGACACTTGTAGTAAAATTGAAAGACAATAATGATCTCTGATGTGTTAGGAACCAAATCCTCCAATCGTTTCTCAAAATGATACTCTAGTCGTTCATAATCCTCATTTGAAAATGATGACTCAACACAGTAAAAAAAGCCATATTTATGAAAACAAACCTCATCTTGTGAGGGACATTTGAATGCCTTACCAATAACAAAATGAAATTATGAAGACACCACTGAAAATCTTAGGATTTTTTATATGTCGATCGCCTATTCGAACGCGAAAAATGACCTCTCCACGACTGAGACAATTGTGTTTTTCTAAAGCAATTTTGCATATGACTGGAGTCCCGATTTCGGGTTTTCGGGATTCGGGGAAATGGAGCAGTGGTTATTAAAATCTTCACGTCGGCCAAATCCTCGATGGAAAAATCTCTGAAATAGATTTTAGATTTTACATTGCACTCTTTTGGGCCTTTGGTTTTCGGGTATCATGTCCTCAGGAGTTATGACATGCAAGGAATCTCGAATCGCGAAATCGCAATGGGATTAATTAGGTGATAATCATTTGTCCTAATCTCTTAAATAATTACAATTAGCAATTAATATTTAACCTTTCATGGATTTAAGTGTCAGGACTTCGATAATACTTGATGTGAGAAATACCAAATCACGAAATTGTGATGGGATTGATTAACAGTTAAAACACTTTTAGCTTTGTGATTAAGCATGATTAAAACACAGGCTTTCGAGGTTTCAAAAATCGCAAACTTGAAACTTAAAGCACGAAGGCAAGTCGAGTCGTGAAATCACAATGAGACTTGTCAACATTAATCTTTATTATTCTTTAATTAACCCGGATTATCCTTTAATACTTTAGTGAATTCGGGGATCAGGGCTGTAGTTATTAAAATATCTACGTCGGTCAAATCCCCGACGACCAAAAAACACGGACTCTTGAGATTTTTCTCCATGTGGCTTAATGCTCGGTGTATGTGGTCGTTCCATTGCCAATGCTTCCATTCATTATCCTAAGTGACCGAAAGCCAAAATTTCAATATTTCTTACAATAAGTGGTATCAGAGCAGTTTGCTCCTTGTCATCTTAATGCAAGTCCCCAACGAGGTCGGAGTACAAAGAGTTGGGTCTCGATCTTGTTTCTCTTGAGGAAAAAATCTATCGTACACCTAAGTGACCTCTCATGGTAAGAGAAAATAAATATGATGGGATAGGAGATCCTTTCAAACTATTGATTGAGGTAGCCCTCGGGCAACAAAGGAACAAGATGATGGATAGTTTCGCGCAAGTCCTTCGACGACTACCAATAGGTGACACATCTTCTTCGTGCAGAGGCGCCACCCCCTTCAAGGTAGAAATAAACTTTGATATTCCTATATTTGAAGTTTATATAGATGCAGATGTTGTAGACAAGTGGTTGAATCTACTAGAAGGGTATTTTTCTATCCATAAATTTTCGAATAGAGAAAATATTACTTTTGCGCTCCTCAAAGCCGTTCCCCACGTCAAAGATTGGTGGGAAACTTTCTGTGAGAAAAAGAAAATAGAGGAACCCTCACAATTTATAGTCACATCCACTTGGGATTCCTTCAGAGATGCTATTAAGGAACAATATTTCCCTGTTGGAAGTTATGACAACTTGTATACCAAATGGACCACACTGCAGTAAGAAAGAGACCAAGCAGTTCCAGATTTCATGAATATATTTCATACCTTGTGCATCAAGATGGGTATCAAAGATTTGGAGTGACATATGGTGCTCAAGTATCATGGCACTCTACATAGATACATCCAGACCGAAATGGAATTTTTGGACATCTTGTTGGTTGTGGAGCCTGATTATCTTCCTGAATCAGAGGTCCTTGCTTTTAGCCATGTTTATACCCTAGAAGTATGTACACTCTTCCACATGGGGGAGTGCAGAGAGGGGGTACCCCCTCTGCAGGGTCCGTGGGGGCTATTCCCCCGGCTGGGGGGTTCGGGGACAAAGCCCCCAAAGGAAAAATTGCCTTGTAAATGTATATTGTAATTTCATTGTAAATCTGGACCGTTCATTATAAGGTCGCAGATCTAACGGTAGAAATTATGTTAGGTTTTTTTTCCCTATAAGCCAACCCTCTGTTATGAGGGAAATGTATTGCGGCTATGCAATATGGTGAGTATTGTATTCTGAGAGAGGATACTGTGAGAGAAATAAGAGGAATTTACAACGGATTTTTCTGTAGGTTGTATCCCTTCATTTGATGGATAATAATAAAGGAAGGACCTAGCAGTTTCTCTAGTGGACGTAGCCCACACTGAGTGAAGCACGTAAATTTGTTTCTCTATTGTATTATGTATCTTCTATGTTTTTTTTTCCACATTTGTTTTATTTTATTCCTTCGTGCTCCTGTTTTTCTAACAACTGGTATCAGAGCGAAAGGTAACTCGTAGGAAAAGAGGGTTCCTGGTTTGAGTGGGAGCAATGTTGGAAGATGAAAACTTTAGAGTCTAGAAATTTAACGGCCAAAACTACCAGTTATGGAAGATGCAGATGGAAGATTATTTATATCAGAAGGATCTATTCCTACCATTGGGTAGAGTAGCAAAGAAGCCAATGGCCATGAAGGATGAAGAATGGGAGATTCTTGACAGAAAGGCTCTAGGAACGATAGGGCTGAGCTTAGCAGCGTCGATGTCTTTCAATATTTTGAAAGAAAAGACAACGAAGGATCTGATGGACGCATTGGATAAACTGTATGAAAAACCCTCATCGTCTAATAAGGTATCTCTAATGAAGAGATTTTTTAATATGAAGATGTTAGAAGGTGGGTCTGTTGCAGATAATTTAAATGAATTTAATATGGTTACTAATCAACTAAGTTATATAAAAGTGGACTTTGATGATGAGGTTAGGGCTCTTCTAATCTTTTTCTCATTGCCAGAAAGTTGGAATAGCTTGGTCATGGTTGTAAGTGACTCTGTCTCTAGTTCAAATACTTTAAAATTTGATGATGTTGTTGGTGTTATCCTTAGTGAGGAAATGTGATGGAAAAGCACAGGTGAGACATTAGGTAATGCATTGAACATGGAGAACAGAGGAAGACAAAAGGATAGAGGAAAGGGCTCAGGGAACCATGGGAATTCTAGGAAGGGCAGATCCAAATTCAGACTTGGAAAGATAGAGTGTTGGAATTGTGGGAAGAAAGGACATCTGAAGAAAGACTGTAGAGCTCCAAAGAAACAAAGAGATGGACAACATGAGAGAAATCAGGAAGAAAATGTAACAGGTGATGTGTTACAAGATGCTTTGATTATTTATGTAGATAATATTTTTGAGTCTTGGGTAGTGGACTCAGGGGCTTCATTTCATGCCACACCCCATAGGAAACATTTTCTAGATTATGTTCAAGGTGATTTTGGACAAGTTCATTTGGGTGATGATGCACCATACAAAATTGTTGGAATGGGAAAGGTAAAAATAAAGAAACACAATGGAAACCAGTGGTTGTTGAAAGAGGTAAGGCATGTTCCATATTTAAGGAAAATTCTAATTTCAACAGGGCAGTTGGCAAGTGAAGGTTGTGTATCCATATTTACATATAAGATGTGGAAGGTCATCAAAGGATCATCGGTGATAGCAAAATGAGAGAAGGTAGGTACATTGTATTTACGTATTGGTAATATTGACTCTTCTATATTTTTAGCTTCTACAAGAGTGGATACAACACTATGGCATCATAGGCTGGGACACATGAGTGAGAAGGGTATGCAGATACTTCACAAAATAAATTTGTTGTCGGATCTTAAACAAATTAATTTGGACTTATGTGAGAATTGTGTTTATAGAAAGCAAAAGAGAGTCAGATTTCTCAGAGTCAGAAAAGAAAAGAATAATGAAAGGTTAGAGATTGTGCATACAGATCTATGGGGAATAGCTCAGGGATCATCTCTTGGTGGCTCTTGTTATTATGTTACTTTTATTGATGATGCAACTAGAAAAATTTGGGTTTATTGCATTCGACAAAAATATGATGTTTTTGATACTTTTAAGAAATGGAAAGCTTTAGTTGAGAATGAGACAAGAAAAAGTTTGAAGTGTCTCAGATCATATAATGGAGGTGAATATTGCAGCAAGAAGTTTGATGATTACTATTCATACCATGGGATTTGTAGAGAGAAGACATTTCCAAGAACACCACAAGAAAATGGTGTGTCAGAAAGAATGAATAGGACAATAATGGAGCGTGCAAGAAGTATGAGATTGCATGCCAGTTTTCCCTTACAGTTCTGGGCAGATGCTATAGATATTGATGTTTACTTAATAAACATAGGACTTTAAATCTCTTTGGATGGTAGAATTACAGAGGAGGAATGGACAGGAAAAAAGGTAAACTATTCTTTTTTGAAAACTTTCGGTTGTGAAGCATTTGTCCATATTGATAAAGAATATAGAACAAAGCTTGAGTCTAAATCCAAGACGTGTACCTTTATTGGATACAATGTTAATGATTTTGGTTATCGGTTATGAGATTATGAAAATAAAAAAATCATTAGGAGTAGAGATGTCATATTCAATGAGAAGGTCATGTACAAAGATCAGTTGCAGGGAAAGAAATAGGAAGAAGAAAAACAAGAATACATAGTGCTTGATGAGATCACAGAAAAATAAATTCCAAAGCAAACTAAAAATCAAAATGTACAACCACAGGAGCAGTAGGTACCTCAAACACCTACAAGTGTTGCTAGAATATCTACCAGGTTAAGTATACCCCCTGAACGATACTCGCCTTCATTGTATTATTTATTGTTGAATGATTCTAGTGAACCAGAATGTTATGAAGACGCAATGCAGGTAGACACCAAAAATAAGTGTGAGCAAGGAATGAAAGAGGAAATGGATTCCTTAGAAAATAACTAGACTTAGGACTTGGTTCAGTTGCCTACGGGAAAAAGAGAATTGCAGAATAAATGGGTTTACAAGTTGAAGAAAGAAGATGGAGGAGAAAAGTAGTACAAGGCTAGACTTATTGTAAAGGGGTTTGCACAAAAGAAAGGTATAGATTTTGATGAAATATTTTCTCATGTTGTTAAAATGACATCAATTAGGACTATTTTAAGTCTTGTGGCAATAGAAGATTTGCCTCTTGAACAGTTAGATGTAAAAACAACTTTTCTCCATGGGGATTTGGAGGAAGAGATTTATATGCAGTAGCCATAGGGGTATGAGGTCAAAGGGAAGGAGAATTTGGTATGCAGGTTGAAGAAGAGCTTATATGGCCTAAAGAAAGATCCAAGGCAATGGTATTTAAATTTTGGCAGGTTTATGATAGAACAAGTTTATAGTAGATGTCATTCTGATCATTGTGTTTATTTTAAAAGGCTAGAAAATGGAAGTTATATTATCTTGTTATTGTATGTAGATGGCATGCTAGTTGCAGGGTCTAATATGCATGATATAAATATGCTCAAGAAGAAATTAACCAATTCATTTGTGATGAAGGACTTGGGTGCTACAAAGAAAATCCTTGGCATGAGAATAAAAAGAGACAGAAAAAATCACAAACTGACATTGTCTCAGGGTGAGTACACAGACAAGGTATTGGAGAGGTTTAGAATACAGAATGAAAAACCATTTAGTACACCTTTGGCCAGCCATTTCAAATTAACTAAGGAAATGTGTCCCAAGACATAGGAGGAGATAGAATACATGTCCAGGGTCCCTTATTCATCAACAGTTGGCAGCTTGATGTATGCAATGGTTTGCACAAGACAAGATATTGCACATGCAGTGGGAGTTGTGACCAGGTATATGAACAATCCAGGTAAAGAAAATATCGAGGAAGTAAAGTGGATTCTCAGGTATTTGAGGGGTATTTCTACTCATTCATTATATTTTGGAGGTTCAAACACTTTTATACAAGGATATGTTGATTCAGATATGGCAGGTGATAAAGACAGCAGGAGGAGCACCACAAGGTATGTTTTTACTATAGGTGGAACAACAATAAGTTGGATTTTGAAACTACAAAAGGTTGTTGCACTTTCAAAAACAGAGGAAGAGTATGTTGTTGCTACAGAGGCTAGTATAGAGATACTTTGGTTACAAATGTTTATGGAGGAATTGGGAAAGAAGCAGGAGAATAGCAGGTTGTACTGTGACAGTGAGAGTGAAATTCATCTTACAAAGAACTCAACCTTCCATTCGAAGACTAAGCATATATATTTGAGGTACCACTTCATACGATCCACCTTGGAATATGGACATTTGAATTTAGAAAAGATACACACTATCCAGAATCTTGCAGACGTGTTAACAAAGGGAGTAACCAGAGAGAAACTGAGTTCCTGCTCAGTTTCAGTTGGTCTTCAAAAATGAAGATGAAGATGAGAAATTTTCCAGGTCCAAGAAGGTTCAGTGTCCAACATATACGACAATGGTGGAGTTTTTGAGATCAGTCTCCAAGTGGGAGATTGTTGGTTGTGGAGCCTGATTATCTTCCTGATTTAGAGGTCCTTGCTTTCAGCCGTGTTTATACCCCATGAAGACTTTACACCCCAGAAGTATGTACACTCTTCTACACAGGGGAGTGCAAAGGGGGGGTACCCCCTCTGTGGGGTCTGAGAGGGCTATCCCCCTAGCTAGGGGGTTTGGGGGCGAAGCCCCTGAAGGAAAAATTGCCTTGTAAATGTATATTGTAATTTCATTGTAAATCTGGACCGTTCATTATAAGGTCTCATATCTAATGGTAGAAATTATGTTAGGTTTTTTTCTCTAGAAGACAACCCTCTGTTATGAGGGAAATTTATTCCAGCTATGCATTATGGAAAGTATTGTATTCTGAGAGAGGAGACTATGAGAGAAAGAAGAGGAAGTAGGAAGGACCTGGAAATTTCTCTGGTGGACGTAGCCCACACCAGGTGAACCACGTAAATCTATGTCTCTATTGTATTGTGTATCTTCTGTGTTTTGTTTCTGCATTTGTTTTATTTTATTTTTATGTGGTCCTATTTTTCTAACACATCTCATCCTTGGGTGTGGCCTACTGATATCTCATCAAAATTGAGTAGAAGCTCAAACAAAAGACGTGGAAATTTGGGCCTGGGAACCCGTCACAACAAAAGCCAGGAAAGGGTGACCCAAACCCATAGAACAAAGGACAAAGAAAATATGGACAGTATCAGGATATCCAGTCCAAGATGCAAGCAAAGAAGGACACCGAAAAGACAAAGAAAGATACCAGGAAGTGGTGCGACTTCCATAAGAGCCCTTGGCATAAAACTTCTTACTGTCGCTCAAAGCAGACATTGATGGCCGAAGTGAAAGCCTCTGAATTAGATGTAGGTTCAAACTCTAAGCCAGAACCAGAAAGGGGAAGACAGATCATTGATGCAGAACCTAGTGCCACCATTGCTATCACCAAGCTCTAGCTCGGTGACCCAAACGAACAGAAGAAGGAGAACGCCTCTTCTATTCATAGATGTGGGTAAAAGGCACCCCGTTGCACTTCATCATGGATAGCAGTAGCCAAAATAACCTCATCTCAGCAGAGGTCATCAAGTGGCTGGACCTATCAACAACACCACACCCACAACCCTACACCATTGGATGGCTTCGCAAGGAAGCGATCTCTGCGTCATCCAACAGTTTCGAATGTCGTATCGCATCAACCCCTTCAAAGATGAGGTATTGTGTGATGTTGCTCCTCTCGAAGTTTGTGATGTTATTTTGGGCTAAACTTATTTATGGAAACTTCATGTTGTATATGAGTCTAGGCCTCATAGTTTTATTATTACATTGAATAGGAAGTTGTACAGGATACCCGAGATAGTCCCACCTAGTGCTATTTCCTTGATCTCTTCTAAGAAAGGTAGGAATGTGATCTCTTAGACGGGGAAGTTTTTCTTCTTCATGATCCACTCTCATAATAAGCGAAAGATCACAACCACACCTAGGGTCTTTGTGACTGACCTCTCCACAGAAGAAGCAAGTAGATAAGGTTTTGGAAGAATACTCAGATATATTCTCCTCACCTATCGGGGTACCTCTGCACTACTAGGTCAAGCACCCCATCGATCTGACCCCCAGCGCACCGCTACCCAATGGGACAGTCTATCATCTCTCTCTGTTAGAGAATGAGGAGATCAAGCGACAGATCCAAGAAATTCTCCACGAGGGGCACATCCATCCCAGATCATCATCTTGCAGGATCCTAATCGTGTTGGTACAGAATAAAGATGGAACCTAGTGACTCTGCATTGATTATCGGGCTCTGAATAAAATCACAGTCAAAAACTGGTACCCGATTCCCCAAATTGACAACCTCCTTGATCAACTCACGAGGGCCAAATACTTTAGTAAGATTAATCTGAATTCTGGCTACCACCAGGTCCTGATAGAACAAATAGATGTATGGAAAAACACCTTCAAGTCAAAGCAAGGCCTTTTTGAATGGTTGGTCATACCCTTTGGTTTGACAAATTCTCCAACCACTTTCATGACGATGATGGATGATATCCTGCGACCATTCACCAATAATTTTGTAGTGATGTATCTGGATGACATTCTCATTTACAGCAAGACTTCGACCGAACATTTACAGCATATTCAACAGGTTCTGCACACCCTGCAGCAACACAAACTATATGCCAACTTGGAAAAATACTCCTTCAGCATGGATAGGGTCCATTACCTGGGCTACATAATTGGTCAGCATGGAATACATGTGAATCCAGCCAAGATACAAGTCATTCATGATTGTCTATCCCCAACCACACCCATTGAGCTTCAAAGCTTCTTGGGCCTTGCCAATTTCTACCACAGGTTCGTGTTGGGATTCTCCCATATTACATGGGCCCTTAGCCAAATAACCAAAGGTGGTGGTAAGGAGAAATTTGTGTGGGGCCGGTCCCAACAACAAGCGTTCGATAATTTGAAGCAGCACATGTGCTCAACCCCAGTACTTTCACTACCAAACCTGCAACAACCCTTTGAGATCGGGACAGATTCTTCAGACTATGCTGTGGGTGTCGTTCTCACTCAACAAGGCCACCCCGTGGCCTATCATAGTGAGACACTATAATATGTTGTTTGTAAGTACCCTACTTATGAGAAATAAATGTATTCCATTGTGAAAGCCTTCCGCCAGTAGAGACATTACATTCCTGGGAAGGAAACAATCATCCACACTGATCATAAGTCATTGTAGTTCATGTAGACACAAGGAAAATTGCAGAATGATCGCCATCAAAAGTGGTCCACATACTTGCAGTAATTCCACCTCAACATCAAGTATAAAACATGAAGCACCAATCATGTCATTGATTGCCTCAGCAAAATGCCAGTCATGGCACTCACCATGGTACTAGACTCCTACAACCATGAGACCTCTAGATGGCCCCAACTCTATGAGACATACCTAGACTTCACCACCACCTACCAAATGTTGGGTGAAAATGTATTGTCAATAATTTCCATCTTCAGTATGGGTTGTTGTGTTGTCTGGGCCATTTCTTTGTTCCTTCAAGCGAACGAGTGAATATGATATGGGAATCCCACTACAGTCGGGTGGCAGGACACTTCAGCATTGACAATACAATGGTGATGCTATAGAAACATTTCTACTTGCCGAAACTTCAACAGAAGGTCAACAAGTATATCAGGTAATGCACTGCCTGCACTATTTCCAAACCGACCACTAAGAAACAAGGCATGTACACCTCTCTTCCTACTCCTAAGAGGCCATGGGAATCCATATCAATGGACTACATGTTAGGCCTCCCATCCACCAAGCGGGGAAATGACTGTGTTTTTGTGGTTGTTAATCACTTTTCTAAGATGGCAATTATGGTTGCATGCAAGAAGAACATCACAACAGAGGCCACTGGAAATCTCTTCTTTGAACAAGTCTGTGTACATCTTCGAATCCCACAAACCATTGTCTCAGATTAGGACAGTTGATTTCTCAACACATTCTAGTCGAGCCTCTGGTCATTGTTGGACACCAAGCTCACCAAATCCACGACCTTCCACCCTTAGACAGATGGCCAAACTGAGGTTGTCAACCGAATGATTGTGCATATCCTTTGCATGTATAATTAAAATCACCCTCGCACATGGGATGAGAGCCTTCCCTATGTACAACATAGCTACAACCGATCCCTGCATAGTTCAACTGCCCACAACCCCTTTCAGGTGGGGTTTCGATTCCAACCATTGGGTCCCATAGATGTTGCACTTCCACGTGTGGTCACCTTGACAAAATCATCTCCTGATCCAATTGAAGCTGAAAAAGCCACCCGGTTCATTGAGCATATCCAACACATCCACCAATAGGTTTAGGATATCCTACATAAGTCTAATGACAAGTACAAGTAGAGCCACGATCAACATCGCGTGCCACATAATTTTCAAGTGGGCGACAAAGTTTGGTTGCACTTGCAGAAAGAATGCCTTACATGACCCCATCAAAAGCTTCTCCCACTCCATTATGGGTCGTACACCATCACCAAGGCCATGGGGGATAATTCTTTTGAGCTCAACATTTCTCCTTCCCTTGGCCTACACCCAATGTTCAACGTGGATCTCCTTCGCCCTTATTTCCCACCATTATTAGACACCTCAGATGTAGCAGAGAAGATGAAACCAATAGAGCTCAAACCATACTACATACAACATGAATTCAACGATCATATTGTGGACACACATATCAAGTGAACTCAACATCAAAGGATCCATCTTGATCAAGTCGTCAAATCAAGGAAGCTCCTGCACCAAGGCAAGTGGCTCAACCGGGGCCAAATTCAGTAGAAATTTCCTCATCTGATGGGGGAACTCAAGGAAATGGAGATAATTTGTTCCTAAGGATGGAGGATTGATACAGGTGGATATTGGTGATCACCCACCTCTTCCAACTAGCTCAAAACAGTTTTCTGACAATTTTGGCAATTTACTATTTTTAGCAGTTTTAACTTTTGGGGCCATTTTGAGGGCCTAAATGAAGTTTTTTCAGGATAGATATTCTCAATGATAGAAAAATTCATCATTGAGCCCCAAAAATCAATCTCATCGACGATACCTTTCCAATGGGCCATCATACACCTAAAACGGAGATCGTATGCAAAAGTTACAACCACAGGAAGTTGATGTACTAACTTACCCAAACGAGGCCCACATGAATTTTGGTGTTTCATCTCCTAGGGTTAGGTTTTTGGATGTCTAGGGTTTTTGGAATTCCTATTTATTGTAAAAAGGCCTTTAGAGCCTCATTGTAATCATCTTCTTGCAAATTAGTGCAGCCATCACATCTCTTCTCAGAGATAAGCTGTCACCATTCCAACAAGCTTGTTTCCGCTGCATTTTACAGTTTCAGCTTATTTCTTTATTGAATAGAAAACCAGTTTTATTGTAGCTCTATTTTTTTTGTTAAGAACCTGCTAATAATATTTATTCATTTTATTCTGCTCATAAAATATGGATCATTTAATGAGAAAATTTTTGATCTGTGGAATCTCAAGATGGAAGATCTGTTGGTGGACAAAGAACAGTGGATCATGGTGGATCCAGGTACTGCACCTACAGGAACCTCAACAGATGAATGGAAAAAGTTGGATATGCAAGAACTTAAACTGTTCAAGGTTCTTATTCCTATTGGTGTAAAGTTATCTGCAGATCAGTTTCCCAAGACAAAGGAAGAGCAGTAGGACATGTCTCGTGCTCCATATGCGAGTGTAGTTGGCAGTTTGATATATGCAATGGTTTGTACTAGACCAAACATTGCACATGAAGTGGGATTTCTGAGAAGGTATATGTAAAAACCAGGGAAGGAGCATTGGACAATAGTAAAAAGGCTTTTCAAGTATTTGCGTGGCACTGCTAGCTATGGTTTGTTCTACCAAGGAAGACCGAGATTGGACAGAGTGGTGGATATACATGGATTTGTGGATGCAGACTAGGCTGGAGATCTAGATCGTAGGATATCTACAAGTGGGTATGTATTTAACCTGTTTGGAGGAGCAATATGTTGGATGAGAAAAAGACAGACTGTAGTGTCACTTTCAACTATGGAAGTTGAATAGATGGCATCCACTCACGCAAGTAAGGAAGCGATATGGTTACAAATATTGTGTTCAGGTATTGGGTTGGTACAACAAGCTTTAAGGATATATTATGACAGTCAGAATGCAATTTTTCTAGCAAAGAACCCGACTTATCATTCAAAGACAAAGCGTATTTATATTCAATATTGCTTTATGAGAGACATGGTTGAAGAAAAGAAAGTATTGTTGATGAAGGTGGACACTTTGAAGAATGTTGCAAATTCATTAACAAAATCTGTGAGCACGGAGAAGTTTTCTTGGCGTAGAGGATCATGGGCATTGTTTCCATGGATTGTTGACTATGTAACCCTATAACACGTTTTCCTTGGGAAACATGTCGCATTGTTTCCTCGTTTTTCGTGTTGCCTCGATTTTTGTGTCCATTTTTGGGTGGTTTTTCGGCACACGGTTTTTGCCGATGGTTTTCTATTTTAGGTTAAGGATTTAGGGTTGTTGACTAATAATGGTAATTGGGTTAGGTTTTTGGATATCGTTGGCTCTTATATGTATATTGTATTGTAAACAATGTATCACTATGAATGAATATAGAATATGCTGGTTTTCTCTGTTTGGGTTTCCAGTGGAAAAATATTTGTGTAATGTTTGTATTTTCCATTGTATCTTTTTTGTTCTTTTACTGAAAATATGTTTGCAGTAAATATTGTACAAGGTTAAAATATACATACAAAGCTACAAGAATGTACACATATTTTACAATAAAGTAAACATGGAGACCAAAAGTGAAAGGAGGAACCAAGTCATGAAAACACATGTATGAGATAGGAAAATAAGATGATTCATTTAATTCTGAGATACAAAACTATATTTCTCTTTACAAACCCTTGTGAGGGTATGGACCAAAGTCAGATTTAGAGGTCTCTGATGGGAACCATACAAAAAGACTCCGACAGTAAAATAAAACTAAAATTAATTATCTAGATCGGCTTGCCACAAAATGCTGACATTTGACTCTGCAAGATATCCTTTATCAACCATGAAAAATAATTCAAAAACATACAAGAATACATATACTATCAAGGATGAATCAAACACTTTTAAAACAAGCTACTGAAAAGTATGATTCAATTTTGAACCTTGTTGCCTTCAATAAGACCCTTTTGTCAACAAGAGGATTAAGATTTCAAGTAAACTTAGAAATGAATGAAAACTAAAGCTATCTCACTAATTGAAGAGAAAACCTTAGTCTTTTCTTTCTCCTTCTATTATCCCCCTTGTCTCTTCCTCTGATTGAACCTTTATTTTTTCTCAATAAGTTGAGGTAGTTCAACTACTTCCTTTAGTTAATTCAAATTAACTTAACTAATTAGTTTAGGGAGAAATAGTTAATAATAATATATAAATAAGGGTCTAGTTAATAATTACTAAAATGTGGGACTCCTTTTGACTCCCATCATTCTTTTTCCAATCATCAAATATAAAATACAAAATTTATCATTTAGATCATATAACACCCTTGTAGCTCCCATTGATATCCTTTAAATCGAATATTTAAATATCAACAAAATTTAAGGACATATCCCAAAAAAAACAATATATCCATTTTATCCACAAAAATATCCAAAATAAATCTTGTTGTCCCAAAAATTTGAAAGTTATTAAATATTGTCTTCATCACTGAAAATCATAAAAAACTTTTAAAATCCATATTTGTTGCTTTGCGAGGCATATTTCATCTTCTCACTGCTATCTCAAACTAACTTTTCTTGAGTATCCCTTGGATGGTTAGACCCTTGGGGATGTATTTCATTTATCACATGGGAGTAGTCATATTTTAGGTGGAGACGTGAAGACACGAATTTAGAAGATTATGTGGATGGACTAGAGGGGGAGGTTGTTTCTTTTCCTTTCTATTGCATAGGTTGTGGGATATCAATTTTTAATCTTTTGTTGGTGTGCAAGGATTGTACTAGCGAAACAACAGAAAGAATTTGAACATTGGGATTAATTGGTGGTGGTAAAAGTAAGTACATATTGGGCCATTCACAGTGGTGGGAGTGTTAAGGTCCTAACCCGCACATAGGTAGATCAATGTATTCGGATGTAATAAAGGTCAATATTAATAAGACCTTTCAATAAAATATAATAATGCAGATGTAAGAAGACCTAATAGAAGCTTCCGCTTCTAGAAGGATCTTCCTCTATATGCTTATCTTAATAGACATATTTAGTATAAATAAGGGTCGAGGGTATGAAAAACCCTAGCTTGGATATTATTATAACAGAGCGCTACTCGACTGGAGGTTGCCCCCTCGAAGAGGCCTGTGAGCATTGCTATCTGATTCAAAGTGCTATTTCTGTTGCTATCTCGTATATCATTTCTGTGTATTGTGAAGATTATGCTGGATATTTTACTGTTATTCTGTCATTTCTAGCATTTCATTTCTGTTCTGCATATTTTATATATCTGGTATCTTGCAAGTGGTATCAGAGCACTTTCCTTGGCAGAAA
>ML811418.1:34016-68766 GCA_009831015.1 Picea engelmannii | reverse complement strand
AGCTAGCACCCAAATTTTATGGCCCTTACATAGTTCTAAAGCGTGTGGGACAAGTCGCATATCAGTTAGCTCTGCCCAGTCAGTCGAAGCTACATCCTGTTTTTCATGTTTCCTGCTTGAAGAAGGTGATTGGAACCAGGTGCAAAATTCAAACCAATCTTCCAGAGTTAGCTGAAGAAGGATCCATTTGGCTACAACCAGAAGCATTTTTGGACCAGAGGGAGCGTCGCCTGCGTCAGAGAACCATCAAGGAAGTGCTAGTACAGTGGAAATATATGACTCCAGCAGATGCCACTTGGGAACCATCTACCATTCTGCAGCAGTTTCCACATCTTAAGCCTTGAGGACAAGGTTTCTTTTAAGGGGGTGGACATGTTAAGGTTCTAACCTGCACATAGGTAGATCAATGTATTCGGATGTAATAAAGGTCAATATTAATAAGACCTTTCAATAAAATAGAATAAGGTGGATGTAAGAAGACCTAATAGAAGCTTCTGCTTCTAGAAGGATCTTCCTCTAGATGCTTCTCTTAATAGACATATTTAGTATAAATAAGGGTTGAGGGTATGAAAAACCCTAGCTTGGATATTATTGTAAGAGATCACTGCTCGACTGGAGGTTTCCCCCTCAAAGAGGCCTGTGAACATTGCTATCTGATTCAAAGTGTTATTTTTGTTGCTATCTCGTATATCATTTATGTGTATTGTGAATATTATGCTATATATTTTACTGTTATTCTGTCATTTCTAGCATTTCATTTCTGTTCTGCATATTATATATATCTGGTATCTTACAGGGAGACAGATTGGTTGACAATTTCTTTCCAACCATCATCAGTGGGGACTTCGGGCTGCATTGGCACATGTGGAGGAACAAGAATCCTAATAAAATTATGAGGCTATTGGAAAGGGGGCCTTTCAGGTCGATGATGAAATATCCCATGGCCAACTAAGTTAAAGAACCCAACTTGGAATAGTTGATTCAACTCTTGCGGGTCAACATCAAAGTGAATGGAAAATCGAGGCCTCCTATGACCTTGCTTGTTAAGTACCTATACCATATCTACAAATATAATTCAATAATACCAAGAATAAACCATAAACCATTCACCATAACATGAACACAAGAAATAGAGAAAACCTTTGAGGTAGGGTAACACCATATATTAATCCTTATGGAAGGATAAAACTCCTCAAGCAATCCTTGATTGTACAATCATAATATTCTTCACTATGCTTCATTACATTACTTACACTTCTTTATATAGCTCTCTCTATCTCCTAGAAACCTTCTAGAGAGCCTTCTCTCATTTATTACATCCAACTACCATAGTGGGTCTTTATTAATATAGTGGACCTAGTTCATCTTACATTGAATGAACACATTCTCATATATTAAATGACTTCCACTAATAATAAATAACCACATTCCAATTGGGTACCTCCCTAGGTACCCCATATTACCTCCCTAGGTATACTACATTCCATCCCCCTTTACATGTTTCGTCCTCGAAACATGAGAATAAACCATACAATATGATTGACTAAGCAATGTAGCCAACCGGTACCAAGTATGACCATCAATCCATCCCAATGGAAGTCGAACATGATGTTCATCTGCTGCCTCACCACCTTGGTCTTTCTCTGCATCATGTCGGGGTTGCCTTGAAAAAAAATTTGTAGCCTGAGCTCCCCCTATAGTGTTGGTAGTCCTCCATGCACCTCTTGATCGGTTTCCTTTCTGGTGCCCTCCTGGTGCATAAATGTGTTGATGAGCACGCCCTTGCCTTGATGACTGTTGTGTCTCTATATGATGTGGATGGCGATATACAACAAGTGTAGGTATCTTCTCTTTTTTCTTCAAATATGCAACACTTTGTGCCTTTGATTCAATGACCTCTTTAGGTTCTTGATTATGTCCTTCCTGTAGTTTTGCTTCATCTCCTTCTATAGACTCTGTGTCTGATTCAACTTCAGACTCAACAATAACTTCTTTGCTAGCTTCCATGGGCCCATTTTCTGACCAAGAGACACAACCTGCAATGTGATTTTCTTTTTCTTGTACCACAACTTCAAAAACTTTTTTTTCACATTAATATTAATGGTACCCACTGATTCTATCCAAGGATATCCCAAAACAATATCCAATTCATCCATATCCATAGCATAAAAATCTAAATGCAACACATATTTATCCATGGTAATCTTCAAATATTTAAAAATTTGAACATTTTCACCTTCAACCTGTGTGCTTTGAATATTCTTTACTGGGACTTGCAATCTATTAACCAACTGAACATTGATAAAATTATGCATGCAACTAAGGTTAATAGAAACAATGACATTTTCTTTATGAATACAACCATGAACCTGTAATATGGATTTGTCACATGAAAATAAACTCTTGGTTCTCTCTGTATCCTTATTTTCTCCATGAGACCACTTGTCTAACAATATTTTTTCAAATTCTCCATTGGAGAGTGTCATCATCTCCTTATAATCAAGCGATTTCCACCAAATGGTAGCATCACCTTGCAATTTGAGATCTACCCAATGGGGCCAATTCTCTTCCCATGCTGACTTTCTTTCTTTAATGAGTTCTTAAATACTAGTACCATCACATTTCCTTGTAAAATATATCTTGATATGAAAAACCCCAAAAAATAGAACAATAAGTTACGGCAGAAAATCGTTGTTTTTTCCAGAAAAACCCTAAAAAACTGTTGAATTAAAAATGCTCATAACTTCACTTTCCGGACTCCGTTTCGGCTGATTTTGTTTTTTGAAATTGGGTGAAATTGTGAGAGGAACTCGGATCTATAATTTATTTGGGCAAATTCAGCCTCTAGATGCTACAGAAATGAAAAAAAATCGCATCGTCGTCCTCGGAAAAAACCCTAAAAATTTGCATATTTAAAAACTTCAATATCTTGACTTCCCGGACTCCGTTTCAGGCGATTTTTTTTTTTAAATTGGGTTTTTTTCTGAGAGGAACTCATATTTACAACCTTTTTATACAAAATTTTCATAGAAATATACTAAAAATTTATGGAATGTCGCGACCCTCTTTTTCTTCTCCGAAAAAAAAATCTGCAAAAATAAAAAATATTTGCCCACAATGTCTGTCAAGGAAAGTGCTCTGATACTACTTGTTAATAACCCAATACCGAATACAAAAGCACCACAACAAATATAGAATAACAATATAGAAAAACACCACTTTATTATATCAAACCCTTGAGGGTTTGAGAGGAAATAGTCATCTAAGCACCCTATGAACTCTTCGGTCCCACATCCATCATGAAAAAACCCAAAAAATAGAAAAATAAGTTACCGCAGAAAATCACGGCGTTTTCCGGAAAAACCCTGAAAAACTGTTGAATTTAAAATGCTCATAACTTCACTTTCCGGACTCCGTTTCGGCTGATTTTGTTTTTTGAAATTAGGTGAAATTGTGAGAGGAACTCAAATTTGTAATCTATTTGGGCAAATTCCGCCTCCAGATGCTATAGAAATAAATAAAAAAATCGCACCGCAGTCCACGGAAAAAGCCCTCAAAAATTGCAAATTTAAAAACTTCAATATCTTGACTTCCTGGACTCTGTTTCGTACAAATTTTATTTTTTAACTTTGGTGATTTTATGAGAGGAACTCAAATATACAACCTATTTCTACAATTTTTTCACAGAAATATACTGAAAATATTTGGAATGTCGCGGCCCTCCTTTTCTTCTCTGAAAAAAAAATCTACAAAAATAAAAAATATTTGCCCACAATGTCTGCCAAGGAAAGTGCTCTGATACCACTTGTTAAGTACCTATACTAGATCTGTAAATATAATTCAGAAATATCCAAGAATAAACAATAAATCATTCACCATAACATGATCACAAGAAATAGAGAAAACCCTTGAGGTAGGGTAACACCATATATTAATCCTTATGGAAGGATAAAAATCCTCAAGCAATCCTTGCTTGTACAATCACAATATTCTTCACTATGCTTCATTACATTACTTACACTTCTTTATATATCTCTTTGTATCTCTTAGGAACCTTCTAGAGAGCCTTCTCTCATTTATTGCATCCAACTACCATAGTGGGTCTTTATTAATATAGTGGACCTAGTTTATCTTACATTGAATGATCACATTCTCATATATTAAATGACTTCCACTAATAATACATAACCACATTCCAATTGGGTACCTCCCTAGGTACCCCATATTACCTCCCTAGGTATACTACATCAAGTTACCCATGCCTCTGTTATTTCATCCATGACTGTCTCTATTAAAACAAAATCATCCTGTAGCAATAATTAGTTAGTCATGAAGTTCTTAATAACCCATACATGAAACTCTTCTTACATAAATCAATATTTATCTCTATAATTTACTACAAGACACATGCAATCAATCCATAAAAATACCATTTATTAATTGCCACATGAAAAAGGAATTGATACGCTCAATGGGAGTATGGTGGTATTGTATTTAGTGTAAAGTGATATCATGGAGGGGGAGGTTTTACAAATATTGTTCCAACAATCAATAAAAACAATAAACTGTGTAAAACATATCCCAGAATACCAATCATCAATCTCTTCCATGTCAACTTTTCTTCATTTCCATAGAGACTTCTCTTAAAAATAAATATCACAAAACAAGGAATTGATAAGTGAAATTGGGATAATGAAGGGGTTGTATTTAGCGAAAAATGGTATGATCAAAAGGATTCCCACAGATATTGTTCTAATAATCAAAACCTTTTACTGTTTCAAAATTGAACAACACTTTAATTCCAAAAAACAACCCAGAACTGGTGTTTCTTTCCAAGGATGCTCATTTTCCTGAGAAATTGCATTGCATAGTAACCAATTTTATATTTCCGAGGAATTAATTAACAAAAATAACACTTTTTATATATAATAGAGTCGAAGGGTGAACAACAACATAATAATCACAACCAACACACCAAACAGTCATGGAGTGGATAGGCTATGGTCCATAAAGTCAACACCAGTAAAGTTTAAACCCACAAGGTCCCACGAAGTGCCCAAAGGTTCCCTATGTATAAAAATAATTTGACTGAAACCTTAATTAACCAAACTTTCCAATTTATTTCATTCTAGTTCGTAAAACTTCACTCGATCATTTCATAATTCATATACAGGTGATCATCGCATTTGAAAACAAAACACAAGTTGTTTTTTAACAATACTTTTGCAACATTGCCATGGAACCCATATTTTCTTTGTTACTGACTATATAACCAAATCAATTAGTGGGTTCAACATTTCTTTCATCTTCGCACAACAAATAATCAATCAAACCCATGACCAAAAGGAGCATGAACAATGCCTTTTATTAATTCTAGGTTGGCCATATTTTACGATAATTTCCAATGCATAGGGTTCAATACACAATAGTGGACAATAAGGTGGTAGAAGAAAGTAGGATAAAAAACAGAGGGTTTGTCCATAAGGAGAACAAAAGGTTTAATCCTTCACAAAATTCCACATTAATATTCACAGATCAGTGACCAAGGCGCGAGCACAATAGCCCCGAAAACCACAACTTAAAATACATGCATAGTGTCCAAATGACCCACAGTTAAGAAGTGGGGATAACTATTTCGAACAGGGAAGAAACCTAAAACAAGGAACCATAGGTAAGGCAGGCTCGAGAGTTTCCCAACGATATTATTTTCCATAACAAAAATGTGAACAACTATACACAGCAAAAGACACCACGCTTATTTTCAATGCAATGGTTCAAATACAACCACCACAAGAAACCAAAACCTTGCAAATGATCAATACACATTCTGAATTCATTCATATAACAACTTTGGAAATGCACAGACCATGAGAAAACAAGAGCCAACTATTGACTTAAAGAGAAGAGTGAATATTCATGGATGGAAAAGCAAGAAAACTTCATACTTGTGTAAAATTGCTAAGGAGAAACGACCATCCTGTATACTTTTTCCACAACCGAGCAGATCGGAGCCGAAGAAACCAACAAGAGAAAATGAAAAATGACTAGGGTGGCGGGCTCAAGGTGAGTTAGAGTGACGTGCATTTACTGCATGTCACTTCTACATTCACTTTTTCATTCATGTCCAGTATGAGCAGGCCCACTATTCAACTCATCAACCATTAACATTCAAATCAACTTAATACAAGTTGACTATACCATAGTTTTCTAATGTTCCAATTTTGCAAATGTGCCAACCCTTTCCATTATTCCCATTTCACATATAACAAGACCTTGCTAGGGATACCAAATCACAACCAAACTTAGAATTAAACCAATTCATGCAACACTTGTAGCAAGAGTCAAGGTGATCAACAAGTTATACACCATATAAAATATAAAAATTAAAACTGGAGTGTAGATTCCTCATTCATTTAAAGGAAACATAGTCATACTTTGTGAGATATAATTAAAACAACATCATTTCTTGTTTATTCACCTTGCCCATACCATCATGTAATAAATATTTTGACAGCGTTTTAAAGAAAATAAATTTTAGAGTTTGTCTCGCAATCAAGGCATAAGAACAAGAAATGTAAGTGTTTCTTCTCCGTCATAGTCACATAAGTCACACAAGGGGTCCCACCTATTAGTATATTATTAAATATAATTAAATAATAAGGTGTTTCAACCATTTGCAAGAAGGTACCCTTTGTTTCTCTTTTTAGCATCAACAATAGCTTCATGTAACTATGAGACACACTGAGGGTATGGCCGACATGAAAAGTCAAGAGTTCTGAGAAATGGCCGACACAATCTTATAGACTTCCTTTGAACAAGAGAATGAGGCATATGGAGGACTCTGGCAGCATAGAATTGATGATGAAACTTTATGATGCATGAGGCACCAATCAAACTCTCCATGGGGACTGGAAGAATAACCAATCATAGGATTAAACTCTAAGTAACGATCTTAGCTTCCTAAGTTCATGCTAAATCCAAACTTTGGATGACAAGTGGACTCAAAAGTTTGTGCTCTGTTCAAAGGTGACACAATTGTTGTCGATATGAGATAATATTCCTTTCCCGCCCATTTTTTTTTTTCATATGAAAATGAATGCTATGATACAAAGGAGGAAACAAGTGTTGTGAGTAAGAAACTAGCTCCAAACTGTGGAACATATCTATGCTTAATGCAAGGAATTGCATTCGGGGCATGGACACTCGGGGGAATGTTTCCTCTTAGGATACAGGGTGTCAAGCTACAACGGATATAAAGAAGGCTTTGTTTGGATGGTGATGCAAATTGATGAGGTGAGAGGCTTATAACAAGAAATCAGGAACCTAAATTGGATCAATACTACAAGCAAGAGGATGAAATGAAATTACAACTTAACTCGAAAGAATGTCCTTTTTCGTAAATTTAGTCCCCTAGGCCCGAAAAAGTATAAAATGATACCCAGGAGAACTCTTCTAGCCAATGTTGACTAGAGTATTCCTTTTTCAAAAATTAGTACACTTGGTCTGAAAAAGGGTAAAACATACACCAAATAGACGTCCTTTCAAATCCATTTAATGAGTGTGAAAGAGACAAGTTCACTCAACAATCTTTTCTCTTTTGAGAGAGTCCTTAAAGAGATTAAACAAGACTTGGTTGGAGTCCCATAGGTAAAGGTCATAATTCTTATGAGAAAGAATATGAGGTTTGAATGTAAATTCATATCAGAACTATAAGGGACTCTCGGTCCTATGGAATAATATATGCATGGGCACCAAATGGCATAAAGTTTCTAACTAGGGAACCCATGTTTGGTAAGCCTCTACTACTGAATAGCGACACTTCTAGTAGCAGTAAAAAGGTTTTGTGTCATTAATAAATGGGTTCGTACCTAAGGCATATGGATCATAGTCATAGAAAAATGAAAATATGAAAAATGGATTGAGAACCTATCATGTATGGCAGGAACAAAAAATACTTTCCGAAGGCATGAATGGGCGATATGACACTAGAAACCACAAAAAAATCCCTAGACAAAACCACCAAAACTAACTCCTTCCACTGCACTATTAGTCCAGTAGGTCAAAAATTAGAATAAACTATATGAAGTGGATAAAAATTTTCTACTAATAGTAAAAATGAACAATTTTAGTATACCATTTTGTGTTTTTTACCCACATAGTGCATTTTACACCATTTTTCCCACAATCTTCAAGTGTCGATTGTGGTATCTATGACCAATGGAATTGACAACCGTCTGGACCAGGTAAGTGTCCCTCCCCTCCTTTTCATTTATAGTGGTTTAAATTTCCAATTTAGCCTTCATTTTTTGAATTTTAAAGGGCACAATATGTGAATCATGGTGTATGTGAGATATAGCTTATTGGGTCATGTATGTGGAGACATGTATGCATGAAAATCAAAGAATTTATGCATATATGTGGCCCTACACATGACTGTTAACACTGCAACCTGTGTACAAGTCCACAAACAAGTTTTTTAATGAATTTAACTCAAAAAATGATCTTCCTTTGGTGGGATGGTACTAGAATGGAGAGAGAGGGAGCATGACGAGGTGGATTCAGTAGTGGAAAGATATGCAGAGGCCCAACTAGTTATAAAAATATGCGGTATTTATAAATTTTGGGATCTCAAAGGGTTGAGGGATCAAGTGTGGTTACTCCAAATTCTCATAAACTATTGGGATATGGAGATAGAAGCATTCAATCTCGATGGGAAACCATTGAGAATTGAAGTATATGACATCTATATTCTCACAGGATTGTGTCGTCGAGGTGAGGTGGTGAATATCAAATCTCGTGGGGCTGGGGGTGGTATGAACATAGACGATTACATTTCCACCCACTATGTTGTAGGGAAAGATAAATTAGGGAGTTAACTCCCCATCAAGGCGATTGAAAACTTGAGTTTCAGTATTGTCGTTCTTGTCCTTACACAAAACTCTGGGTTAGACTCATTGCATCAGGATTCAAGGCCACTGATGTTCTACGCAGTGGAGTGTTTGTGACCCACAGTTTAGGACTAGTGTACCTCACTGCTGACTAACATCAAGAGTCATTTGACAGACTGCAAACAGGGGAGAAAGAGAAAATTTGGGTATGAATCCATCTTATGTATTTGTTTCTTTGAGCGGGTTCCAGGTTTGAGCCCTAGAGTGAAGATCATTCCACACAGATTGCATGATCCATCCATGTCATGGTGGATTGACATGATGAGGTGGATAGGAGGTGGTAGGGTGTCAACCCCCTACAATGATGAGCTATTTTTCTGGTGGCGTTGACAGGTGATAGCCATTGATGACTACCCCTTTGTTGGGATTGACAACAGAGGGGATCCAAATATGCCTCTTCCACCAGGCTCCACCTACGGTGATATGGGTATGAATTTTTTTTGTATATTTCATATTTTTGTGTTTTTTCAAAAACAATAAAAACATAAATATTTTTGTATGGTATCAGGTATTAAAAACTGGATTGTCATTCAGGTGTAGGTCTGCAACGAACTGAAGGATTCCCATGAGATCATTGGAGGAACTGGGGAGACGAGCATGAGGGAGGAGATGCAGATAGAGTGCTACAAAATGTGCAAGGGAACCTGTATCGTTTGACGCACATGATTCCTATGGTTCAGGTGGAGGATCTACCAAAATCTATGTAGCGGCAAGTGGTGGGTGTTCCCTGTGCATGGATGCAACTCTTCTGGTGTCTCACAAACATCGTACTTTTCTATCATGATACGCATATGACGCCACAGGCGTAGATGCCATATTCATATATATATACTAGCCATATATGTATTTTGAGGGTGTGAGCCCCATTTTGTACTATGAAACCATATTTTTTGAAAATATTAAATATAAAAACATTGGTCCTTGAATTTCTTATATATGTTACAATGTGTACATTGATGAATGTGTTTTATTTACTTTAGTTATGTGAAAAATGCCAATCTAAAACATAATTAGCATATGAATTAGATACATAATTAGAACTTCTAGGTATGTGATTATAAGTAATAAAATCAAAGTATCATTCCAAAAGTTTTACCCATAGGATTCGTTGAAATAGAGTAGGGTTTCACACACTGTAACTGTCATTTAACTGACATACGACTAACTAGGAGTCCAAGCGAACCTATAAATACTGAACACCATGTGAAATGGCATCGCGTAATAGTTCTATAACGACGCTATACTCAACCACATTATTCATTGATGGCTCCAGAAAAATGCTACCTGAAGACACAAGTTGGCCCTCAGGTGAGTAAATGACCCACTCGGAGGAAGCCATGTTTTGTGTATGACGACTGGCCCCGTTTGCGAGTTCTAGGTAAACTGAAAACTCTGTTGAAGTCTTCCAACCAAGGGAAAACCTAATAAGCAAGTCGGTGACACAAAGGAAAATATATATATATACACTAAGATACACTAGTATACAAAGAGTCACGCCCAAGCTTGAGTTCTCAAGCATAATATATTTTTCAGGTAGATCCCATTTCTGGGTTCAGCCAACATATTCCATTCATAATCCTCTAATTAATAGGCTCCTTTTTGTAAAACATGTCACACGATATAAGGACTGTGCCACATGGGGTTGAACTTTCCTGCCCCCAATGGTTCTTTGGCTAGGTCATACAAGAGGACCAATTCACCCTCAGCGTACTACTGAGGATAGACAGACTTATCATATTGAACCTTAACACGTCATTTATTCTCTTCAATATTTGTAGAGGCATCTCAATGTTTCTCATGTAAGCGCTCTAGGTGTACGAAGCGTTCTTCAAGATTGGAAGTGCCAGGTAGGATATCAATTGCCATTTTAAGGGAAGTTATCATGTATTCAATCGAAAGGATCGACTCCACATCATGTACTAACTGAAAAGGAGAAAAATTGGTGGAAGTCTTAACCGAGGTTCAATATGCCCAAAGCATAGGGTAAAGCATTAGATTCCAATCATATTTACTCTGACTGATAGTTTTTTACAAGATGGTCTTGAGAGATTTGTTCATAGCCTCTACTTGTCCATTTTCCTGGGGACAATGAGGAGAAGAATGACCATGTTTAAACCCCAGTTTTGATGCTAACTCCTTCATCATTTCATTATGAAAGTGACTGCCATGATCAGTGACAATCTCCTTTGGGATTCCGAACTGAGCTATAATTTGGTTGAATACGAAGAATGTGGAAATCTTACCATTGGATTTAATGGTAGACATGGCCTCTTCCCATTTAGTGAAAGAGTCCATGACCATGATAATATCTTAATTCCCTCCAGCCGAAGCTGGGTTACATTCCATAAAATCCACCCTCCACTTGGTGAAGGGATCGACGATGATGACTGGGTGAAGAGGGGTTGGATGCGAGTACATTTTCCAAGCAAACACCTAGAAAGGGTGACACTTCTTGGCCTCTTCAACACAATCTTTAAAAATTGACGGCCAAAAATAACCAACTCGCAATATTTTTGGGGTTGTCACAATCCCAAATAGATGACCGCTACAAGCCCCACTGTGACATTCATTAAGAACAAACTCAACTTCCTTGTGAGTCAAGGAACGACGCAAGATATTATCCACTCCTTGATGATAATATCTTGGGATTTAGATTTATAAATACAAAAAATGTATTTGGGATTTGAATTTATAAATGCATAGTGGAAAAATGAATTTGGTATTTGAATTGATAAATATAAAGTGGAATAATGGAATAGTATAAATTTTTAGATAATTAAAAAAATTTAATATATATTAAATTTTAGAATAATATATTTTATGTGTAATTTAATTATTATTATCTTTTATAATTATTTGTTTTAAATATTTTTAATAAAAATTTATATATTTTTAAAAACATTTAAATATTATAAATTAAAAATATATAAAAATAATTAATCATAACTTTATAATATAAAAAACGAAATCTAAATATAATTATAAAAATTATTTAAAAAAAAAGAATCCCAAATATTAATTATAAATTATCATGAAATAAATTAGATAAAATAAAGTTTCATAGATGAGATTACATCTTCTAATTAAATTTCCTACATATCTACAACAAAATTAGTTTTGTAATATCTTGAATATTTCATTTTCCATTTTATGAACTATTAAGGGGTGAATATGTCATTTTGTTTTATCTGAATTATTAAGCAGTGGTATTGTCTCACATGTGTGAATGATAAATAACAGTTCTTAGTCATGGTCTTGGTCTGTTATTTAGTCCGCTAAACATACCCTCAATAGCTAGTAGGACCAGTAAAAAAGCTAACAATAATGGAAGTATCACACCTAATAATAATTAATTTTGTTAATGGGAAAGAAGAAGGGGTGAGGGTAGTTACTATAAGAATCCTTCAGTTGGTCATTCAAATCAACAAATGGAACTTGGAAGTGGATATGCTCAAATTGGCACTGGTGACTCTTATATTTTAGCAGTTATAACATATATTGGTAATATTATAAAACTTCACATCATTAATAATGCATTTTATCTTTTATTAATTAAAATTTTGGAAACCAAATTTTAGGATAAAAGTTTCCTAGTTTAAATTCCATTTGAATAATAAATACATGACTTTTATACCAAAGGTTTTATTTTATACACATAGAAATGGATTAGATAAAAAAATATATTTAACTTAAAAAATCCTTAATATCATTTTTTTTTAATAAATTAAAAGATTAGGTATTTAATCCATTTATAACCAAAAACTCATTATGATGGAGTATGATGAACTTCATCCTAATAAAAAAGAAAAAATGTTATGTATTTTAAGAAATTTATATGCAACCAATTTTTATAATGCATAAAAATTTAAATTACTTTAATTATTTAGCATTCTAAAGGTTTGGTTAAATGTTTTATAAGTTTAAGAAAATTGAAAGTAGTTTATTAATTAGTATTTCATGAATAACCCTACTTCTAAATCTTAATATTTTATTGACACATATGATACTTAGTTTGTGTTGAACTATGGTGTGATATAATAGTTTTGTAGCGCATCCAATTCACAATCATTTGGAACTGGTAAGGTGACTGTTGTTGGAAAGTTTATGGGACTATATTCATAATATTTTTTTGACCCATACATGACACATATGATACTTAGTTTGTCTTGAACTATGGTGTGATATAATAGTTTTGTATTTGATGGAGCATCCAAATCACAATCATTTGGAACTAGGAAGGTGATTGTTCTTGGAAATTTTATGGGTCTATATTCATAATATTTTATTACCCATACATGACAAATATTATACTTAGTGTGTCTTGAAATATGGTGTGATATAGTAGTTTTTTTCAACGTTGATGGAGCATGCAAATCACAATCATTTGGAATTGGGAAGGTGAGTGTTCTTGTAAAGTTTATGGATCCATATTCATAATATTTTATTGACCTATACATGACACATATCATACGTAGTTTGTCTCGAACTATGGTGTGATATAGTAGTTTTGTCAATGTTGATGGAGCATCCAAATCACAATAATTTGGAACTCGGAAGGTTAGTATTCTTGGAAAGTTTATGGGTCCATATTCATAATATTTTATTGACCCATACATGACACATATCATACTTAGTTTGTCTTGAAATATGGTGTGATACAATATTGTTTTCGACGTTTATGGCGCATGCAAATCACAATCATTTGGAACTAGGAAGGTGAGTGTTCTTGAAAGTTTACAGGTCCATATTCATACACGTGTTGTAGGAAAACTTATTATGGTATTCTTTCTAATATTTACATATATCACATATTCAATGAGAGTTCCCCTTGAGACAATTGATATTGATACAGTGATTGGTGCAAAAGATTATCTTATGCTTCATATTTATTGATATTTTTCCATAATATAGTGTTAATATGATTATTTTTTAATGGTTTAAATGCAATTAACTTATTTTTACTAAAACTAATTTAATATTTATTATTGAATAAGGTTGAAGGATTTATAATTTTGAACTATTCAGACACATGGTCGTGTTATATGATTGCTACAACTATAACCCCAAGCATTCCAATGTGGCCCCTCATGCGGAAAACAAGGCTAGTCTAGGGTTTCGAACCATTAACTTCACATAACAGAGTGTCTTAACAATACACTCAATAACCAACTATTCTACACCCAGGGGCCCAATTGTGGTTTATTAAAACCATTGTTTTTAATTTAAAAATGGATATAACACCCTCCAATATCCCTATTGTTGTCTAATATTTGAATATTAATGATACACAATTCCATCAATTCAAAATGATTCTTACGAATTTCAAACAAAAGATGTCCACTTCCTTTTATGTTATCTTGAATGACCAAAATAATCAAATTTAGGAAGCATTTAACCTACAACATTCTTATTAGAATTGATATTAAATTTAATAAGTAAATAATGTTATTTTGATGAAATTAAATTATTTGTATCAATATTTTTTTTTTTAATTTGTTTTCTTAATCATGAAACTGACCTAAGAAAGTCTCATACATTTATAAAATACCAAATACTCTCTTAATTGTATTTTTTTAGACATATTGTTTTTAGTTCCTAGGTTTAGTGGTTTACCATGGAGGGACCTGAAAATTTTTGTAGCATTGACTAGGAAATTAATTCCTCATGTGGGATTTATTGGAATAAGCATTGTGATAAAAAATAAAGTTGATGAATTTCCCAGATCATAAACATAAGAAATGAGGATCAATCATATGTAGTGAAATCAAGGCGATGAGCACACAAGGAAGCATTCTTACATTGTTAGGAGAATATGGGAACACCTGCATTGTTCATGATTGCGGCTATGTGAGACATTCTCCAACTTACAAACCTATGAGATGTGGATCATTGTAGCTATGTGAGTCTTTCTCTCAGCTTACAAACCTGAGAGGAAGCCCCTAAAGAAGGGTATGTGGTTACTTCCTGAGAAAGAGATGGAACATAGAGATGACCTCCTCCATTCAAAGAGTTGAGAAGAACTCTGGATGATTATCCAGTGGGAAAAGTGATCTGTTGAGTTAGACGTGTCTATGGATGAGCACAAGGTGAATGTGTGAAATCCCAAAGTGTTGGGTGCATTGTCATGTGAAAAGAAATGAAGATGATGTATTAGCCTCCTCTGAGAAACGGAGTTGATGAGAAAACTCTAGATGATTCTCTTGTGTGAGGCAGTGGGAAAGAAGATCTGTAGAGTGGATGTGCCTATGGACAAGCACAAGTGAACATGTGAAGATCTGGTTCTCCTGTGTAATGTAGTGAACCAGAGATATGGACATCCCTATGGATGTAACCCTTGTGGATGAGAACTAGTGGTTGTATCAGATCCTTTGTTATATTGTACAATATTCAGACTTGCATGTAACTCTAATTGTAATGTAAAGGGTACAGGTTGGCCCTACCTTAATGTAACTGGAAATTAATGTAAAAGATAATTAATATGGTTAATATTAATTATATTATAAGATAAGTGAGGTTAGCCTTGTTGTGCCAATAGAAACTTCTGTTGACAGGATTAGGTTAGTATAAGTAAAGGTAAATTCCCCTATGAGGAAACATATCTTTCATGTGAGTTTAGAAATTTCAGCAAATACACTTCCTTGGGAAAAGTGTGCACCTCTCTTGGGTTCTAGAGTTATAGGGTTTGAGCACCCTATTGTGTGCTAGGGTTTATCTTGGTGGTGAAGGTATTTCTCTTGAAGAATATAGAAAAGGATTTGGCTGGGTTTTCCTCCCTTATTGAGAAGGGTTTCCTAGGATACATCTTGTGTTCTTGTGAATGGTGATTTTTCTTGTGATCTTAGTTGCTACAACATTTATGGTTATGGTTAAATGCTAAAATGGAATGAACTTCATGCTTAACCTAACTTATTGAAAAATCAACATGGTATCAGAGCATAGGTCTTGAAAGAACCCATTGCACAAGCATCCACCAAGTCTCATCTCACCATATTGCATAACCGTACAACCCTTATAGGGTTTCCAGAAAATTTTGTACGACCCTCCTTTCAGTGGTGATTCAGCCCTTAATAATTGGAATCTAAGGCCACTTTTGGAATATAAGAGTAATACCTCTTCCAGTGCATCTCCAGAAGCTCTCAAAACAAAATTTCGAGAAATTTTTATTTTTGGCCCTAGGGTTTCTAGGGTGCCGAAATTTCCTACAGAATATTATTTCTAGATTTCTAAAGAAACGTTCTCATGAATCAACAAGCTTCTCTGTGACACTATTAAATTGATTGTTGGAAGTCATAATTCCAAAATAATCCAATGTTTCTAATTCAACCTAATCATTAGGTTTTCAAAATCTAGTTGGCGAGAAATTGAAGAAACCAATCAAATGAAGAAAAGAGCATTAGTAGAAGATAGAGTTGATGGAGAAAGAAATTTTAGCTCCTGGAAATCAAGGATTCTAGTCACTCTTGAAGAATATGAACTCTTGGATGTGACAACTAAAACCATACCAGCCACAACCACATATATAGAGAAGAAGATAAGAAAGGAAGAAGATGTCAAAGAAAGAAAATTAATCATCTACTAAATCAGAGATCGCCTCTTGCCTCATATTTCCAATCTGAAGACAACCTATGATATGTATGAAGATTTAATAGGAATTTTTGAAAGTGAAAACACCCTCAAATATCTTACCTTAAAGAGCCAACTTAAAAGTACCATGATGATGAAGGTTTACACAGTTGCCATATTCTTTATGAAGCTATCAGAGATTAAAGAACAACTAGAGACCATTGGGGAAATCATGTCTTGTAGAGAACTTGTCTTAACCACTCTCTAGAATCTTCCAAAATTGTGGGAGCCTTTCATTGTGAGTATCAGTGGAAGATAATATCTACCAACCTTTGATCGTCTATGGAAAGATTGTACTCAAGAAGAACTTAGACTTATAAATAGAGGAGTGGAAGATTCCTCAAAAGAAAATCATGCTCTTGTTCTTCATACAAATAAGGGAGGAAAATTCAAAATAAATTGCTGGCAAACATTTAATGGTTAAAAGTCTTCATCAAATCCAAGTTATCAAACAAGAGATGTTTCATAAATTCAGTTCTTTAGATGTGACAATTATGGACACTATGCAAGCAACTATCCAACCAGGAAGAAGGGAAGACAGTATGCTTCCACCGCTGACATTGATCCAAATCCACCTTAAAATAATGAAGAAAAGAGAGAGGAAAAGTACTTCCTCTAAAACTAAAGCATGACTACAAATCAGGTAAATTAATTGATTTCAAATTTTATAGTTGATTGCATTTTTTTAACAAATCCCTAATATGGGATCCCTCAAAGACTTGGACCATTATCCCTGGTATGGGATTCCAAACCATATTTGATTTATTATTATGCAAGACAATCAGAGATGGTGTCCTTAAAGAAGAAATAACTATTCAAACAAACCCAGAGAATCTCATATAGAGATTGACAATAAGACAAGTACCTTCTCCCCCTTCAGCAGTTCAGAGGGAGAAAAACATTATTACAGTTGATCCAGTTTCTTTAGTTGATATGTTTAAAGATATCGAAGTAAGACATAATAGGTCTACCTAGAATCACTCCAAAAGAGGTAGAGAAACATACTAGCCATAGGTTTCTCACAAATATAGGGAGTTGTCTATGATGAGACATTGATCTAGTGAACCTGATACACTTCCATCTGTACTATCATCCATGAGTTGGAAACTATATCATATAGATATATTCTTGATGAGTTTGGATTTCAGAAAGAGTGTTGTTGATCCAAACCTATATCATTATAGTATTGGTGACGAGAGCCTGACCCTGATGACTTATTTAGAAATCCTTGTTGGATACAAGTAATCCTTGAATTCTAAATTTGAGATGAAGAATATAAGTATGGTGCACTACTTCTTTGGATAATAAGTATGAAACAGGACCAATGAGATTTTTCCCGAGTGAAAAAAATAAAAAATAAAAAAATATGTAGTGAAAATATTAAAGAAGTTCAGTATGACAGAATGCAGAATCCACCATGATAGATTTAAAGAAGAAGATTGATAATGATTTAGACGAGATTGATTTACACTGATGTATCTAGATGTATCTACATAACACCAGAATTGATTCATACCATACAGTGAATGTGCTTAGTCATGTCATGAGTCAACCGAGACAGACTCGCTAGACAACAACAAAACATGTATTGAGATATATATACAAGGCATAGTTAGATATGGCCTAAGATATGCCTCCAATGTGAACTTGATTTGCAAGGTATCTCGATTCATATTGAGAATAAAGTACATTGGACTGAAAGAGAACATCTGGTTGATGTTCTATCATGAATTTTTCCATGGTTTCCTATTGCAGGAGGAAACAAAACTTTGTGGCCTTGAGTACCCTAGAGGCAGAGTATATAGCATCAAGTGTGTGAAGCAATGTGGTTTCAAAAGCTTCTGACATATTTACTTGACCATGAGATGAATCCTATGATGATAACTAAGAGTCGTTTGTAAATCTCCTTAAGAACCTAGTGTTTCTTGACGGATCAAACACGATGAGATGAAACATCCTTATATCAGAGATATGATGCAGTGGAAAATCGTACACATACATTACCTTCCTACAAATGAGCAGATTGAAAACATCTTCACCAAAATAAATTAGTGAAAAATACCTTCCTAATTGAGAGGGAGTATTGATGACTCCAGCCAAGAAAAAATTCATAGTACATCCATGTGATACTTGGCATGATGAAGAATGCCTCCCTAGCTAAGAGGGAGTCTTGATGATTGCAGTTATGTGATACATTCTCCACCTTACAAACTTGTGAGATGTGGATCATTGYAGCTATGTGAGTCTTTCCCTTGTCTTACAAACCTAAGAGAAAACCCCTAAAGAAAAGTACATGATTCCAAATCTATAATGTAGATATGACCTCCTCCATTCAAAGAGTTGACAAGAACTCCAGATGATTATCTACTRGGAAATGGGATCTTTTGAGTTAGACGTGTCTGTGGCTGAGCACCAGGTGAACGTGTGAAATCCCAAAGTGTTGGGTGCATCTTCATGTGAACATAAATGAAGATGATGTATTATCCTCCTCTAAGCAATAGAGTTGATGAGAAAAATCCAGATGATTATCCTGTGTGAGGCAGTGGGAAAGAGTATCTGTAGAGTAGACATGCCTGTGGATGAGCACAGGTGAACGTGTGAAGATCTAGTTCTCCTGTTTAATGCAGTGAACCAGTGATATGGACATCCCTATGGAATTTCTCCTAACGGATGAGCACTAGTGGGTATATCATATCCTTTTCTATATTGTACAAGAGTCGGATCTTCCTGTAACCCTAATTGTAATGTAAAGGGTAGAGGTCGGCCCTACCTTAATGTAACTAGAAATTAATGTAAAAGATAATTAATCTAGTTAATGTTAATTATATTATAAGCTAAGTGATTTCGATCGTGTTGTGCCAATAGACACTTTTGTTGACATGATTAGGTTAGTATAAGTAAAGGTAAATTCCCCTTTGAGGAAACATATGTTTCATGTCATTTTGGAAATTTCAGCAAGTACACTTCCTTGGGAAAAGTGCGCACCTCTCTTCGGCGCTAGAGTTCTAGGGTTTGAACACCTTCTTGTGTGCTAGGGTTTATCTTGGTGGTGAAGTTTGACGTCGACGCTCTCTCCCTCACAACCCTCAGGTCGAAAGGTCCACGTCAGCTTAGGATGTTTCCTTTTCACCGACTTGAAGAACTCTAACGCTCCTCTATTTCCCTATCAGGAAATATGCACCCACAGAAACTCTCTCTCGCGATCTCCCTTTTTCTTTGGGAAATTGGACTTCATAACTTCGCGAATCTTGTGGTCGAGCGTTGGTTTTTTTGAATCCCCGAAACCCGACAACAGTCAACGCTGACCTTTCCTTTACCCTTTCGGGATTTCCTCTATCACAATTGCGGCACTCGTGGTGTCGAACAACTCGCTTCCTCGACTCCTGAATCCTGATTTGCCAAAACTCCGATACACGTGCGAGTTGACTTTTTAACGCTTCACTTCATCGGGACTTCAGACTTCGCGGTATCGCGAATCCTAATGCAACAATTTCATAAATTTACCCCAAGAAACTCCGAAATGACGTGTCACCTGTCCACTCACTGACTCCTCCGTGGCCCACACTGTCCTTTGGCTATCGGGATATCGCGTTTCATGATATCGTGATTCCTGTTGCACCGTTTTTGGGACTTCAACCCATCTAAACCTGATAAAGGTACCCGCGTACAAATCCGACGACCCTTGTGGCTCGGATCTACAGTCCTACTCCTCCTGAGCTTAGAACCTTTAGGGAATACTCACCATATCTCCCCTTCTCCTCTGTGAGATCTAACGACTCACGGAAATTCATGAATTCTCCTCAGAGAAATTTGACCGTCCGTTCCTCCTTGACAATTTCAGCAAATGACCAAAGTGATTCTCTCCACAGAACTCGTCCACCTGCGGCGCAAACTTACGATGCCTGCTAGACACTCCACGACACAAGCTTCATGTGCTTCTCTTTGAAGATTACTCGAAGGTCCTATACCTCTTGAGCTTACTCTCAACGTCGAGTCTTAAAGAAGGATCTTGCGTGCACTCCTTGCGACAACCTTCAACCACTTCCAAGTGTTGAAAACCTTTGACTCTGAGCACACCTGTAGCACTAGTCTCTCAATGATTCACTCAGGTCCATAACCCTGAGACTTTACTCGGCCTGTGCACTCCTTGCATGGCTCCTGTGCCCAACTACACTTCTATATGAATGAGAACAAAAGCTAAACTACCTGAGCCCTCTGTCAATGCACTCCGTGTGGACACTTCAAATGCACTCCTTGTAGGAACTCTTGCTCAGATAGAGAAACAATTGAAAATCATTCCTACTCCCTTTCAGACTTCAAACTCAAACATGAAATCATATACATAGCATATAAAGAAAATGTATAATAGGAAGCAAACATTCATGAGCATATCATTCAACATCAATACACGGAGAACAAACACAAAACCATGAATTTGAATCAACCTCTTTCTATTAATCCAAACATATGTACATGGGTGTTCTTACACAGCTCTGTGTATGCTCTTTCTCTTCTCCAGCAATGCTCATAATCTATGTTACAATACACAATGAGGGTGTCTATATCCCGCTTCCCTCTTGTGCTCTAAAACTCTCTAATCTAGAATTAAATTCTATCTACCTGCATTAACTACTATAAATGCCTTCTACCTACTAAGGATGAGATCAATCGCTCAAGGTCCTTTTACATTATACAAGTGCACTTCTTCTTAATGACTTCATTTAAGATTGCGCATCAACTTCAAGGTGATTTTAAAATTTGCGTTGGCGCTTGTCCAACTGTCTTTTGCTTCCGCACTGGCTCGCTTGATGTTGGCAATGCTCCTGCATCATACTCCCTGGCTTGAAAAACTTAATGGGCTCCTGTCCATGAGCTCGTGCACGGTCTATCCATGCCTCTGTATCTCTGCTTCATTCTCCCAGCTGGCATCTTCAACTAGATGGTCTTTCCATTTGACCAAATACTCAAAGTATTCCTTTCGCCTGGTCTTCTTGCTCACTCTTTTATCCAGTATGAACTCCATTTGTGGCTTCTCTGCTACTGGCATCTTCTTTGTCCACTGAACCACTAGCTGTTCATTTTCTATCCCTGTTTCCTCAGCTTTATATGGGTACAAATCTGAGATATTGAATATCGGAGAAATTCTGGTCCCATCGGGTAATTCAATATCGTAAGCATTCGCCCCAAATTTCTTCAAGACCCTACACGGCCCGATTTTCTTCATCTTCAGTTTGTTATATGTTCCTCTCGGGAACCTTTCTTTCCTTAAATGTGCCAGAATCAAATCTCCAACTTCGAACTGAAGTTGTCTTCTGTGTTGATCTGCTCTATGCTTGTATTCTTGGCTTGAATTTTGTATTCGCTCCTTCACCTGACTGTGAAGTTCCTTCATCGCCTCTGTGAAATCTTCTGCACTAGCACTCCTAGTCGTAGTCTGTTCTGAATCCCTCAGCTTAGAAATTCCTCTTGGCTGCATGCCATAAACAACCTGAAATGGACTTTTCCCTGTGCTCCTGTTAAACGAGTCATTATAAGCGAACTATGCCTGTGGTAATATGTTGTCCCACTGGCTATGGTGCTCTATCACCAAGATTCTCAGCAAGTCTCATAGACTTTTGTTTACTACTTCTGTCTATCCATCCATTTGAGGATGATATGCTGAACTAAACAACAAGTTAGTTCCCAGCTTCTTCCATAAGGTCCTCCAAAAATGCCCTATGAACTTAGTATCTCGATCCGAAACTATACTCCTTGGAAAACCATGAAGTCGAATGACTTCTTTGAAAAGAAGATTCGCAATGTGAGTTGTGTCACTGGTTTTATGACATGGAATGAAGTGTGCCATCTTGGAAAATCTATCCACTGCCACAAATATTGAATCAAAACCTCTTTGTGTTCTTGGAAACCCCAATATGAAATCCATGTTGATTGCATCCTATGCCCTCTCTGGTATGGGAAATGGTTGATAAAACCCCGCATTTTGTCTTCTTCCCTTCGAATGCTGGCAAATTCTGCATCTGTCCACGAATCTCTTGACATTTTCTTGCATTCCCGGCCAAAAATATGACTCATTCAATTTTGCGAACATCTTGTTGTGACCAAAGTGTCCTGCCAATCCTCCACTGTGTTTCTCCTTCAACAAATTCTCCCCCATGGAGCATTTCGGAATACACAGTTGATTACCTCTAAACAGTAAACCTTCTTGGATCATGTACTCTACCCATTGGCTTTTGTCTCTGAGAACTGGATTCTCAACTACTTCATATGCCTCTTTAAAATCCTAATCATCTGCGTACATGTTCCTGGGATCATCAAAAGCCAATGTTTTGACTTTGAACTGCTGCAACAGCAAACACTTCCTGCTCAAAGAATCAACAACTTTGTTAGCAGTACCAAAAATATGTTTAATCACAAAAGTGAAATTCTGCATATACTCAACCCATTTGGCATGTCTCTGATTCAACTTCTCTTGTTGAGTCACAAATTGCAATGCATGATTGTCACTATATAAGACAAACTCTTTGGGAATCAAGTAATGCCTCCATTTCTTTAACGCCTGGATGATAGCATAGAATTCCTTATCATAAGTGGAGTACTTCACTTTCGCTTCATTCAACTTCTCGCTGAAGTATGCTATTGGCCCGTCTTCCTGACTCAAGACTGCCCCGATTGCAAATCCACTTGCATCGCATTTCACCTGAAATGTTTTTCAGAAATCCGGCAATACCAGAACCGGTTGTTCCATGATCTTCCTCTTCAACAAATTAAAACTTTTTTCAGCCTCTTCAGTCCAGGGAAAAGAATTGTGTCTTTTCTTCACTGTATCCATCATTGTTGCGCTAATTCCACTGAAATTCCTGATGAACTTTCGGTAGAAACTAGCTAATCCGTGAAAAATTCTCACCTCAAAGATATTCTTCAGTGATGGCCAATTATTGATTACTTCCACCTTGTCCAGATCCATTCTCAACTCATTTGACGAAATAACAAACCCCAAGTAAATGAGCTCTGTCTTCATGAATAAGGATTTCTTCATGTTTATCAATAGCTTCTCCTGCTGCAGTTTCTTCATCACTGTAGCCAAATGCTCCAGATGCTCTGCCACTGTTTTATTGAAAACCAATATGTCATCCAAATACACAATGACAAATTTTCCAATGAACTCCCTCAGGACTTCGTTCATCAACCTCATGAAGGTACTTGGCACATTTGTTAAGCCAAATGGCATAACAAACCATTCATACAACCCTTCATTGTTTTTGAATGTTGTCTTCCATTCATCACCCTCTCTCATGTGGATTTGATGATAACCGCTTTTCAAATCAATCCTTGAAAAATACTTTTCTCCACTCAAGCAATCCATCAGATCATCCATCCTTGGAAATGGAAATCTATACCTGATAGTTATCTTATTAATCACCCTCGAGTCAGTACACATCCTCCAGCCTCCATCTTTTTTCGGACTGAGTACTATTGGAACAACACAGGGACTCAAGCTTTCCCTGACCAAAACTTTGTCCAACAAATCCTGGACTTGCCTTTTAACCTCTTCATTCTCTTGCGGCGTCAAACTGTACGTGGCTTTGTTTGGAAAATTGGATCCTAGTATGAGATCAATATGGTGACTCACACTTCTGATTGGTGGCAAAGAACAAGGTAATTCGTCCACTACTATGTCAGCGAACTCTTCCAGCAGTTCCTGAACTTCTTCTGGTAAATCATCCACCCTTGTGTTGTTCAAAACAATTTTTGGTTTCCTGACCACAATGAACTGTGGATCTTCCTTCTTCTTCACCTCTGTAAGAAGTTCCTTCCCACTCATGAGAAGTATTGTGTTTCTTACTTCCAGCTTCACCTCCTTATCCTTAATTGGAAGAAACATGTGTGTCCTCCCATTCTTCTCTAGGGTGTATGTGTTCATTCTCCCATCATGAATCACATTCCTGACATATTGCCATGGTCTACTCAACAATAGATGACAAACATCCATAGGAATGACATCACATAATATCTTATCATTATATCCACCTATCTTAAATTCAACTAAACATTGTTTAGTGACAGTTACCTGGTGTCCTTTTTGTAGCCACGAAATTTTGTATGGGCTTGGATGATCAATCGTCTCCAGCTCCAGATTTTCTACCATCTCTATATATACGAGATTATCTGTGCCACCACTATCTACAATGACCTTGCATAGCTTGTCCTTGGTCTTGCAAGCAGTTCGGAAAAGTCTGGTCCATTGGACTAAAATCTCCACCTCCTTCTCTTGTGTCAAAAGAGATTTTCGCATCATTAGCGATCTTCCACCTTCAGCGTCTTCTGCCTCAACATCCCACCTCTGTGCTTCGGCGATGTGATATTCTCCCCGTTATTTCTTCTTATCTGGACACTCATAATACTTGTGCCCATTATTCCCACATGTGAAGCATGTGATTACTCCACCTCTTCCTCTTCCTCTACCTCTAGTACAAAGAAAAGTGTTATTGTCAGCATAATCTCCTCTCTGCTCAGTATGTTTCCCTCTCTATTCAGCATATTTCCCTCTCTGTGAGGTTCCACCCCTCTCAGTTCGAGTCTGAGGTTTCTTCCAGTCCTCCTTGGGCTTCTGATATTTATCCTGGTCAACTGATTTTCCTCTGGGCTGACTTTTGCCTCGGCCTCTCTGACTCTTCTTTCGGCTCAGCTTCTCCTCCGCTTTCAGAGCCATCTGATAAGCATATTCCACTGTTTGGATGGTTACCATGCCCATCTCATCCTGGATATCATATCTCAGGCCATTCATGTATCTGACAACTTTTTCATCATCGCTTTCCCGATGACCTGCCCTGATGTTCAGTCTGTAGAATTCCTCAGTGTATTCTTTCACTGTCATCAGCTTCTGTCTCAGGTTCTGCATTCTCCTGAACAAAGTAATCTGATAATCTACGGGGATGAATTTCGCTTTCATCTTCGCGATCATTATGTCCCAACTCTTGATCTTCTGCTTGCATTTGCAGTGTCTATCATCTTGTAGTTCATCCCACTACAATGATGCATGTCCCTTCAATATCGTGACAGCATGCTTGACCTTCTTGTCCTCTTCGACATCTTCATAGTCGAAGTATGTTTCAAGAGCCCTAATCCAGTCTAGAAGCTCCTCTGCATCCAAGTTTCCCTCATAAAATGGAATGTCCATCTTCGCTCTTGCACCCATCCTTGAAATAGCTTTAATCAAATGTTTGTTTGATGCATCTTCAGTTGCAACTTCTTCTTCACGTTCAACCTCGATTTCACTTTCGAAATCACTCAGATCCCTCGCACTGACTGTGTGTCTTTGTGCTATCTCTATGTCTTCGAGTCTAGCTCGTAGATCATGCATCTCTCTCTCCATCGCTGGATCTGTCATCTGCCTGCCTCTTCTTCTCAACATTTCCCTATCCTCTAGTGGATTGGGTGTTTTCATGTCCCTTCTCCTTGGCGGCATGGTGAATTCTCTTTCTCTACTACCGAAAGAAAAGAACCTTTATGTGCTCTGATACCACTTGACGCCGACGCTCGCTCCCTCACAACCCTCAGGTTGAAAGGTTCACGTCAACACAGGATCTTTCCTTTTCACTGGCCCGAAGAACTCTAATGCTCTTCTATTTCCCTATCGGGAAATCTCCACCCACATAAATGCTCTCTCTGGATCTCTCTTTTTCTTCGGGAAATCGGACTTCGCAACTTCGCGAATTCTGTGGCCGAGCATTGGTTTTTTCGAATCCCCGAAACCCGACAACAGTCAACGCTGACCTTTCCTTTACCCTTTCAAGATTTCCTCTATCGTGATTGTGACACTCGTGGTGTCGAAAAACTCTCTTCCCCGACTCTCGAATCCCGATTTGTCGAAACTCCGATACACGTGTGAGTTGACTTTTTAACGATTCACCTCATCGGGACTTCAGACTTTGCAGTATCGCGAATCCTAATGCAATGATTTCGAAACTTTACCCCATGAAACTTTGAAATGATGTGCCACCTGTCCATTCGCTGACTCCTCCGTGTCCCACACTATCCTTTGGTTGTCAGGATATCGCGTTTCGTGATATCGTGATTCCTGTTGCACTGTTTGCGGGACTTCAACCCATGAAAACCTGATACAGGTACCTGTGTACAAATATGACAGCCCTTGTGGCTCAGATCTATGGTCCTACTCCTCCTGAGCTTAGAACCTTTAGGGAATACTCATCGTATCTCCCCTGCTCCTCTGTGAGATCTAACGACTCACGAAAATTCACGAATTCTCCTCAGAGAAATTTGACCGTCCGTTCCTCCTTGACAATTTCGACGAATGACCAAAGTGATTCTCTCCACAGAACTCGTCCACCTGCGGTGCAAACTTACGATGCCTGCTAGACACTCCACGACACAAGCTTCCTGTGCTTCTCTTTGACGATTACTTGAAGGTCCTATACCTCCTGAGCTTACTCTCAACGTCGAGTCTTAAAGAAGGATCTTTCGCGCACTCCTTGCGGCAACCTTCAACCACTTCCAAGTGTTGAAAACCTTTGAATCTGTGCACACCTGCAGTAGCAGTCTCTCAATGCTTCACTCAGGTCCATAACCCTGAGACTTCACTTGGCCTGCACACTCCTTGCATGGCTCCTGTGCCCAACTACACTTCTATATGAATGAGAACAAAAGCTAAACTACCTGAGCCCTTTGTCAATGCACTCCTTGCAGACACTTCAACTGCACTCCTTCCAGGAACTCTTGCTCAGATAGAGAAACAATTGAAACTCATTCCTACTCCCTTTCAGACTTCAAACTCAAACATGAAATCATATACACAACATATAAAGAAAATGTATAACAGGAAGCAAACATTCATGAGCATATCATTCAACATCAATACACAGAGAACAAACACAAAACCATGAATTTGAATCAACCTCTTTCTATTAATCCAAACATATGTACATGGGTGTTCTTACACAACTCTCTGTATGTTCTTTCTCTTCTCCAGCAATGCTCATAATCTATGTTACAATACACAATGAGGGTGTCTATATCCCGTTTCCCTCTTGCGCTCTAAAACTGTCTAATCTAGAATTAAATTCTAGCTACCTGCATTAACTACTATAAATGCCTTCTACCTACTAAGGACGAGAGCAATCGCTCAAGGTCTGTTTACATTATACAAGTGTGCTTCTTCTTAATGACTTCATTTAATATTGTGCATCAACTTCAAGGTGATTTCAAAATTTGCACTGGCGCTTGTCCATCTGTCTTTTGCTTCCGCACTGGCTCGCTTGATGTTGGCGATGCTCCTGCATCAAAGGTATTTCTCTTGAATAATATAGCAAAGGATTTGGATGGGTTTTATTCCCTTGTTGAGAAGGTTCTCCCAAGATACATCTTGTGTTATTGTGCATGGTGCTTCTTCTAGTGATCTTGGTTGCTGCAACATTTATGGTTATGGTTAAATGCTAAAATGGAATGAAATTAATGCTTAACCAAACTTATTGAAAAATCGACATGCATATCCCGGTGGTCCACTTATGATGTGTCTATGGGATTTGAATTTGCATTCAAGTAAGGGTGAGAGTAACTATTACAATTGAGTGAGTGATTTTTGTGGATCTAGCATCTAACAAAAAATCCCTTCAATTGGTCATTCAGATAAAGAAATGATACTCAAATGAAATATGGAACTTGGGAATCCGCAATTTGATCTAAAACTTCACCTGGAATGGGACAAAAAAAAAATTCTTTGAATTTCTCAATCAGTTATAAAATGGGTTTAATAAGGTAAAATCAATCTCTAACCAGATATGGGTTAGTGTAGTCTAAAACTTATACTTTTTGGCATATTTTTGGGTATATTTTCTAATCAAATTTTCTCTAAATCTAGTCAAATATTGTTCGAATTTCAAATTTGAGTGGTTGAGTCTGTATAATTTGAATGCCCTTTGATTTTTCTGGAAAAGAAATGATTTCACCAAGATTTTTTTTGCAAGATTCTGGTAAAAAAAAATTAAAAGGTAGAATGTTTGTAACTAGATATGGTCGAGCTAGCATTAGTAACTCTTCAACAATATCTACACATGTTTTCATGTAGATCCTCGACTATATTGTTATTAGAGTTATAATTCTAATGAAACATATAATAATCGAAACCATAGGAAGTGGTTAAATTGATGGTTATTTAACCGTTTTCTTTTTTTTTAGCCATCATGTCATATACTACTAGAAATTTTATAAAAACTGCATGTTATAATTGATATCTACTTAATTCTTAAAATGGTCAAATTGCCAGGAAAATTGAAAATTTATCCATACCCATATATATACATATATATATATTACCTACCATTAACAAGTTCCAATCCTATAAAATTCAGTTCAATGAATTTTTTTTATGCAAATACCTATGCATATCCATGCACTTCCATGAAATTTTTTCCATATATCAACTATGTATTCAAATTAAATTTCGTCATTTTGGGTAAAAACAATTTTTTGTAAAGGTAAAAGTCTAAAATTCCTCCTAAATTTGAGGACATTTTTTACCGAATAAGTTGAGGGAAATAATATAAATGTAAAATATCTAAGTTAATTACCATGGGGCCCCACATAATTACTAATTCATTTCTTCCATTTGGACGCGACTCCTCTCAGTCCTCGACATTTCTCTATTCATTTAATCTAATTACTTGTTGAGAACATTATTTACTAGTTGATAGTTTTTAAAATATAAGTACACAGAATGTCCAAAATGTGAAAAGATCGGGAATTCTATGCAGTGCTAGTGAATTCAATCTGAATTTGAACTACAACTTTAAGAATTAACACTTTTTCCTTAGGATGTAGCTATCTTGGCATCATTGCATACATCCATCTTAGTGTTTGGTGGATTGTTCATGTACATTGATCAAATCTAAGAGGAATTCAAGTATATAAATAATTTCAAACCTCTTATTTGGTTCTTTTCAAAATCCAAATGCAAGCTTCTATATCAAGGTAATCTGTTAAGATTTAAATAAAATATAATAAAGTAGACATTGTTACACACACAAGAGTAATCTATTATGAAGAAATGAATACTCATACAATAGAGTGTGACTCCATTATATAGAGTTCACATGTTGTTATAGATATAACTTATTCTAAATGTAGAAGGAGAGATTGAGAGAATATCTCAACCATACACCAAAATAGGAGAAAACATAGCTCACTAAAAAATCATCTAACAACTTCCTAATGAATAGGATTTAAGATAAACATTAATTCTAACACTCTCCTTTAATGTTTATCTCCAATATTCTTGCACTGGTTTTTGTTTTCTTGGTCTTTGTTTGTTCTTATCTTTGATTTCCTTCCTACTTCTTCATATTTTGTCTTTCATATGGCTGGGATTCAGTGTGATGCTTCATATTTTTGAATTCCCCTCATCATAATCACCTTGGGTTTTGTGGCTTAACCCTAATCATTACAATTCTCAAGTGGTTTCATCTTACCATGAACCAACAAACCAAATGGTTTCTATCCGACCATAAACATCACATACAAATGGTTTTGTCTAACCATGAAACTTGCACAAAAATGGTTTCTTCCAACCACGAACCTCTCACACAAATGGTTTCAACTAATAATGAACCTTGTGATGAGGAAACGTATTTATAATGCACACACTCTCTTGGTATTTCTTCATTATGATCTTCATCCTAAAACTTTCTTCTTTTTTCGTTTGTACCTACACAAAACTAATTAACTTGAACTATCTTCTTCCTTTTATGCCTACAAACAACTGAGCATGGATGTCCATATAAAAAAAAATCCATATATCGAGATACATGGGTTCCATCAACTTTACTCGTTACTTCTCTAGGAATCATTTTCTCCTACATGGTTCAACAACATGTTAAAATATCCTTTAATCATAACTTGGTCCAAACCAACTCACACTCTAAGATTACTCCATCTCACATTCCCCCCTTAATCAAAGATTCAACTTCTCCAACTCACCGTCAAGATTATATATGAGTGCACTTTCCACTCTCATTCCTATCTGAGTGGTTGATTTCACAACTTGATGCAACATCCTCTCTATTCATAAGAGTGATACACACTACATGATTACATGTGCTACCAATGCACTAATCCATGTAGTCTTGAATCAACAAGGCTTACAAAACACTTTGGGAATTCAACTATCCTATAGCTAAGTTTTACATCTTGGACCAAAAACTTATGGGGTGTCGGATACAATTGATCATGTACCCCCTACAACACATATGCATCATTACAACATTTCATCTTAGGTACAACAAACTTTTCAAATTCTTTACAAAATTCCCAACAACAACAAAAATGTCATTACATATTCCCATAATATAAACCCATTTGCATCTCATCACCATGCATACCTTATGTTTTACCTCTTCATCCAGAGTTTCTCTTTCTCCATTCATTGTTGCCAAAATTTTCCTCTTGTTGTACTTCATTACAAGTTTGTATTCTATTTCTTTTGTCTTCTAATTTCATATCTTTCACTTACACCTGCAATATTATTCATGGATATGTTTCTCGTTGGATTTGATCAAGGTCCAACAAGACCCCTATGACTTTGGTTTGAAAAACTTGATTGACGCACCATTGTCATGATTTTACATGCTCAACTTAACTTTGTCTTTACTTTTACTCCAAACTTGACTCAACCAAACTCTTTATATGTTGAATTTATTGAGTGACTTGACATATCAAATGGATTTCACCAACTTTGACCTTTACGTAAATTCTTACATCAATATCATATTTACATTGTTCCATAATGGAATTTATCTCGAAAAAGAGTTAAATATCACTGCATTATGACACCAATAAAAAAATGTGTTAAAACCATTGAGGTAAGGGATTTTGAACCTTAGTTTCCATTTTGATCAATCAAGGCAACACATCAACACCTTTACAAGAACAACCTACAATATTTTGAATTCATTTGACTAATATTCAACACTAGGCACCAAAAATATGCAAAGCAACAAATTCTTTAAAAGAAGGAATGTAATCATTGTCATTCTTTTAATACCTTGTGTTGTAACTTGAGATGGTTTTGGGTTGTTTAGAAACCATGACACAACATCTTTAAAACAACTTTACTCCATGAACTAGCTCTTGAACTAGAGAGGGCTCTCTCATATGATTTAAGAACACTAGTTGCTCACTATTATTAAGCAACAAAAATTCTCCCAGTTTCCGGCATTGATAAGAAAGCTTCCTTTTGCAACAAGGTGAATTTGGAGTGTAGAGTAGTATCAAATTAAGTCAGACAAAGGATCATTATTGTAAGGCTCAAACAATTTTGTGATGTTTTTGATGAGGATAATTTTATAAATGTTTTGGCGAATGATGCCATAATTATGAAGAAACTTCCAAAGGAGTTTGCATCTTTTGCCAAATCTACATATGATTGATCCTCATTATTTATGTTTATGATACAGGAACTTAAACATTTTTATTTTCGAACATAATGCTTCTTCCAGTAAATCCCACATCAGAAGTTGCTTTCCTAGTCAATGCTACAAAAATTTTCAGGTCCATCCATGGTAAACCACCCAACCTAGGAACTAAAAACAATATGTCAAAAAAAATAAAATTAAGAGAGTATTTGGTATTTTATAAATGTATGTGATTTTCTTAGTTTATTTTCATGATAAAAAAAGTAAATTAAAATAAAAAACTATTGACACAAACAATTTAATGTCATCAAAATAACATCATTTACTTATTGAATTTAATATCAATTTTAATAAGAATGTCGTAGGTTAAATGTTCTATAAATTTGATTATTTTGGTCATTCAAAATAACATAAAAGTGGACATATTTTGTTTGAAATTTGTAAGAATCATTTTAAATTGATGGAATTGGGTGTCATTAATATTTCAAAATTAGCCGAACAATACTCATTACACTAATGTTATTAACATCATTGTCATGGTTGGTCACTAACACATCATGAGAGGTGAATTTTCCACTCTGTTTCCGTATAACATCAGGACAAAATTTAAGGAAAACCCTAACCCTTGGGGACAATGACAGGGCTTCGGCTCTTTCATACCAGAGGTATTCGTTGTTTGTCAATCTTTGCGCCGCGAGGGCTTTGGATAATGATTAAGTGATTGGTGTTGCGTTGGGCGATGTGGTGGGCGTGTTCTGGGTAACGATTTGCAGAGAATAACCTTCAAATCGAGGTCTAAATCGCTTCAGTCCATGCAGTTTTGGGTCAAATTTGGTTCGTTTCCAGGTTGCTTTTTAGGTTGCAGGGGTTTAGTTTTGGGTGTCATAATAAATAGGGGCACAGATATTCACCTCCAGTAGCCGACCAGGGCCCCCCTTTGAATACAGAGCCGCGGATCGGAGTATTTCAAAGCATCCCTCTCGCCTGAGTGTTTGGCACGTGATTTGGAGAAGTGGGCTCGCCTTCCCCTACAACTTGCCCGTCCTCTTGCTTGCTGGTGGTCGCTGCCCTACTACGATGGCCCCAGATCCGAACGTCGAGTTGGAAGAAGATCCTTTGGAAGCATTCAAAACGTTAGTCCGCTCAGCAGGACCAAAATCCAAGCCTCCTCTCTCAGCTAAGTTTGTTAAGAAGATGGAGGAGATCCCTTCTCTGGAGCTATCTCCAGAGGACCCTTGCAAGCTTGCCCTCCTTCTAGCAAAAAAGGCCCTCATCGGAAAGTTCACGGGGTTATGGCCTAGCCATAAAATGATGGAGGCATGGATGGACGATTGTTGGAAGATGCTGATACAGGGAAACGTTTCTCTGTACACAGTAGGCAGGGGTTTTTTTGTCTTCACTTTCATGAGGCAAGAGGACCGTGATCTAGTTTTCATATCTGGACCCTATTTCATGGGGTCGATAGGGTTGCTCTTATCCCCCTAGACTCTTGACTTCAATCCCGGGGCCGAGATCACAGCAGCCCCTGTTTGGGTTAGGCTGCCTCATCTTCCCTTGCATCTCTGGGGGATAAGATCTATGGAGGACATTGGAAATAAGCTTGGGCGTTTCCTGGCCAGGGCAGAGCCGAAAGGGGATCAGTTTACATGCACTCGGATTTGTGTTGAGGTTAATATCGAGAAAGGACTTCTGAAAGCCATTAAGCTCTCCTTGGGGGAATGGTGCCATATCCAAGAGCTGGACTACGAGCAGATTCCTTTTAAGTGCCTTCGGTGCCATGCTTACGGTCATTTCGCAAAAAGCTTCCCCAAAGTCTCTAAGGAGCCGGGACCAATCAATGAAGATGATTTTCAGCCAGTAACTAACCGACGAAGGCAGCCAAGGTGAAAGGATCCGCTAGCCCAGGCCCCGAAGGCCACGCATACAGCAAAGGCAAATCTAGAAAACAAAAACAGCTTTGATGCACTGAAGGAAGATGAAGACCTAGATCCAGAAGCAACAACAGTTAAGGAAGACCCTCCAATAGATGAAAGCCTTCCAGATTCCACCCCCCCAGATTCATTGGCAGAGAGAGAAACTCGAGCTTCAGTTCTGGAACCCTCTGCCTCTGCAGGTTTGTTTGTTTCAGTCCCCTCTAGCGGCTCTGTGGAAACTTCTGAACCTGAAGACAAATCAGTTCCGTCTCCACCCCTTACCCGAGGGAGAAGGACCAACAAATCAYGCAGAGAAAAGGAGGTGGCCTCCAACATTTCTTTAGGTTCTCAGAAAAAGTTGGATCCCTACTTGAAGGGGAAAATTTCATCCCCCTCGGTTTAATGCTTTGCTTCTGTCTTCTACTATGCTCACAATTTGTGAGAATTTACTCATGTATGAATTTTTTGTCATTTTATCGAATTAGCTCAAGAAGCAGATGGGATTGGTCTCCCAAGACATTCACAAGAAGGTTGGCAGCACTGTTAGAGGTCACCAACCTTCTTCAGATTTGTAACTTCTGATTCTGGCTCGCCAGAAAGCCGATTAATGCAACATAACCATTCTTGTCAAAAAAAAAGTATTTCAAAATTAGCCGACAATAGGGGTATTGGAGGATGTTATGCCCATTTTTACATTAAAAACAATGGTTTTGACAATTGAAAATTGTGCCCCCGAGGTGTAGAACAATTGGTGAAAGAGTGTATTGTTAAGACACTGTGCTATGTGAAGTCATCGATTTGAAACCCTCAACTACCCTTATGTGTTTCATGAGGGGTCGTGTTG
>ML811418.1:18250-28705 GCA_009831015.1 Picea engelmannii | reverse complement strand
GCTTGGAGATTATTGTAACAGAGCACTGCTCGACTGGAGGTTGCCCCCTCGAAGAGGCCTGTGAACATTGCTTTCTGAATCAAAGTGCTTTTCTATTGCTATTTCGTATATCATTTCTGTGTATTGTGAAGATTATGCTGGATGTTTTACTGTTATTCTTCCATTTCTAGCATTTTATTTTTGTTCTGCATATTTTATATATCTGGTATCTTGCATCTTTCCTCAAATAATTATTTTCTTTAAATTATTAAATTACTCATTTCCCTCACCCACCTAGAGTTGCTCCTAAATTTCCTCCTAGGTGTTCCTAGATCCCCCTACATGTTTTAAATAATTTCCTTAAAAATGAAGTTGTTAAATTAGACCAAATTAGAAAGTTCTTAATTGCAGATTCCTTACTATGTTGACCTCGCTTTTTACCATAAGTTTCCAACTTTCCTTTATTAAGTTTCCTCCATTACTTAGTTTCCTAATTCTTATTATTCCCTTCTTTCCCCTTTTTATTAGAGCCAAAATGGCAGTTGCGCTATTTACTCTTTTTCCTTTATTATTAATTTAAAATCTTTTTATACTTCCACAAGTTAATAATTCATTTCCTCTTTACAAATTTAAAACCACGGATTTTAATTAAATTATTCCTCTCTTCATTTTACCCTCTAAATTTAAGAAGACTAAAACTATTACTTAAGTGGGTTTTAGTTTATATCTTTATTTTTATTTTTATAGAGTCTTTTTCTTAAGGCTAAACAAAATTTTACCCTATAGAAGTTTTAGACTTAGGTTTAGATTCTGAACTGGGTGACAATTATTTAGGGAAGTCATTTTAAGAATTCCTTAAGGTGTTAAATGTCTTAGGGCCATCTAGGTTTGTTCCTTCCTCAACATCAATGCGACGTGCCCTTCAGGACGCACCACGTGCTCCAAGGGTGCCACTCGTCCCGGTTGTTTCTCTTGCGCGACATGCCCTTCAGGATGCACCACATGATCCAAGGGTGCCACTCGCTAACTTGTGTTTCTTTTGTGCGACGTGCCCTTCAGGATGCACCACATGCTCCAAGGGTGCCACTCGCCGACTTGTGTTTCTTTTGCGCGACGTGCCCTTTAGGATGCACCACGTGCTCCAAGGGTGCCACTCGCCAACTTGACATATTGGTAGACATCTATAACCCCTGGAGTCAACACTCCACCAGGTGAACTTGTGGGAGACTAAGGGCTCTAACGAATAAGGCCCCTGCCTTATTGCGTGCCCCTTAGAATCATCATGAGTGACTGTTACATTCTTCCCTCACGGCATCATGGATCCTCTCGAACTAGGTAATCGTTAACCTACAGTTCGAGCCACGACAAGAGTTCTAGTAGTTTGTGGTAGGGCTACTGTCCACACCTCTCCCTCAACCTCTCTGGAAATCGTGTGTGGCCCCTTTACTCCATATGTGAGTCTGGTCGGCAAGCTATCGTCAGACTGCATCATCAACAATCGTGTGAGAACATGTCAAAATCATATCATCAAATCAATGAAATATCACAGTAAATAAATCAACCCAAATAGCACACTCCCTGACTCAATCCGGAGTCCAAGGGGTTCCACCGATGCCTTTGCATCCTCAAGGTCCAAAACCCTACACACTCAATAAATTTGAGTCAATAGCACCTGTCTACGTCAAAGCAATAAAACATCATGTCATCTATCATAACGCATCATAATCAAGGATAAATGTTTTAACATCATAAAATTCCAGATCACTTGCGAGCAAGTGTCCTCAAAGAATAAGTTTTCTCAGTGCGCCAGATCGAGATGTTACATACACCCCCTCTTGGTCTAAACTTCGTCCCGAAGTTTCTCAGTATAAATGCCGAAATAAAAGTACGACAATATCATAAGTCTATCTATCAAACAAAAATGGGAACTGCTGGCGCATATCATATGCATCCTCCCAGGTCACCGAGTGCGATCTATAACTGTCCCACTAGACCTTGACATGATCTACTGTTCAACGTCATAACTGTCAAACGCAATGATCTAAGATGCGGACCAACTCAACCGTGAGTGCTCCCTCGTCCAATACCTACAAGGAACTCATGTCAATCACATGCGTAGGATCACTAATATAATGTCTCAAAACAGATACATGAAAAACATCATGCATACGCCTCAAAGAATCAGGCAAGGCTAGTCGATAGGCCACGGGCCCCTTTCTCTCCACAATCTCGAAAGGTCCCATGAACCTAGGAGAGAGTTTAGCTCCATTTCCAAACTTGATTGAACTCTTATGCAATTTAACCTGCAAGAAGACTCGATCACCAACCTCGTAACTACGATCGACTCGGTGCGCATCAGCATAACTCTTCTATTGATCCTGCGCTTCTTTGATCCTTTGTCTTATGGTTTTCATTTGATCTTCCATTTCTTGGATCGCTTCTGGTCCCACCAGGAGCCTATCCTCAAGCTGATCCCAACTCAAGGGCATCCGACATGGTCGCCCATAAAGAAACTCAAAAGGCGCCATCTTAATGGTGCTTTGGTAACTGTTGTTGTAAATGAAGTCTACTAGAGGCAAGAATTCCTCCCAACGCTTTTGTTGGTTCGTCACGTACATGCGCAACATGTCTACCAAGGTTTGGTTCATTCATTTTGTCTGTTCGTCCGTCTTTGGGTGATACGCAGTACTAAAGTTAAGTTGGTTCCCCAAGGCCTCTTGGAAACTCGTCCAAAATCATCCCGTAAACATCGATCCTCGATCGGATATAATCTTCTTAGGCACACCATGCAGCCTCACAATCTCACTGATGAAAACTCTCCCTATGTCGGGTGCCTGATACGTCATACGCACATGAATAAAGTGAGCACTCTTCGTCAGAGTGTCTACTACTACAAAAATCGAGTCGTGTCTCCTTTCCGTTAGTGGCAATCCAACAATAAAATCCATCGAAATAACTTTCCATTTTGATTCTGGAATGGCATGTGGTTGAAGTAATCCTACTGGGTGTCTATGTTCAGCCTTTACCTGCTAACACTCTAGACATCTATCCACAAAGTTGTATATGTCGGCCTTCATTCTCTTCCAGAAGAATAAGGGTTTAAGGTCTGCCCTCATCTTCGTGACTCCTAGGTGAGCCATGTAAACTTCTCTATGAGCCTCGCTCAGGATCAACATCCTCAACTCGTCATTTGGAGGTACGTAAATCTGACCTTTAAACCTCAATAACCCATCGCTATCAAAAGAAATCCCCTCATATCGTGGTACCATCATTGTGTTTTGTCCGAAAAAACCCTCGACCTCTTTGTACCAGTCATCATCACGCTGTAAAGTGAGAATCTTCTCACGTAGATTCATCTGAAGAGGAAACACCAAAAAGATGTGTGGCCTCCGACTCAAAGCATCTGCCATGTGGTTCACCGTTCCCTTTATGTAAGTAATCTCAAAGTCGTACTCGCTAAGCAATTCCGACCAACACCGTTGTCGCGCATTCAGGTTGCTTTGCGTAAAAATGTGTTGCAGTCCACAATGATCAGTTCTTAGTTCAAATTTTCATCCCACAAGGTAGTTTCTCCAAACCTTCAAGGCATATACGATGGCTAATAACTCCAAATCGTGCGTCGCGTAGTTCTCCTCATGCCTTCTCAATTTCCTCGAAATGTAAGAAATCACTCGTCTGTCTTGCATCAAGACTCCACCTAAACCTTCCTTGGATGCGTCAGTGCATACCAAGAAGTCTGTGTCCATGTCAAGGGCCTTTAGTGTTGGCACTATGGTCAACAACTCTTTAATCCTTCGAAATGCTTCCACGCATTTCTCGGTCCAAACAAATTTCTTTTTTTTCTTATGCAATTCTGTGATCGGATTTGCTATCTTCAAAAATCCCTCGACAAACCGTCAATAGTATCCTGCTAAACCCATAAAACTACGCACTTCTATGACATTCGTCAACGCAGGCCATTCCATAAAAGCCTCAACCTTGGCTGGATCCATGGCGATACCTTCGTCGGAGATGACATGCCCTAAGTAGTGAATCCTCGATTGATAAAAAGAGCATTTGGACAACTTACCATACAATTTGTGCTCTCGTAGACACTGTAGTACCAAGCGCAAGTGCTCGTCATGCTCCTCCGTCATCCGAGAGTAGATCAAGATATCGTCAATGAATACTTGGAAGAACTTGTCTAAGTACTCGTGGAAAACCCCATTCATCAAACTCATGAATACCCCTGGGGCGTTTGTCAATCCAAATGGTAAAACAGTAAACTCGCAATGTCCAAATATCGTCTTAAAGGCGGTCTTAGGGATGTCATCCTCCTTGAACCGTAACTGGTGATACCTTGATCGTAAATCGATCTTGGAGAACACCGTCGCACCCTTCATTTGATCGAACAGATCATCAATTCTTGGTAAGGGATATTGATTCTTGATCGTAGCCTTGTTCAGTTGATGGTAGACAATGCAAAGCCTCCATGATCTATCATTCTTTCGTATGAAAATAATTGGTGCACCCCACGGTGACACACTAGGGCGTATCAGTCCCAGGTCCAACAACTCCTTCAATTGCATTTTCAGCTCTTGCAACTCCAGGGTCGACATCCGATAAGGCATTCTTGCTATCGGTTCGGTCCCCGGTTTCAGGTCTATGATAAACTCCAATTCCCTTTCTGGCGGCATCCCAAGCAACTCCTCTGGAAATACGTCCGCAAACGCCACCACCGGAAGGTGTTCTATACCTTCCTCTACTCCCTTTTCATTTAGCACTAGGATCACATAAAGCTTGCACCCCTTGCGCATACTCTTTTGTAACTGTAAGGAAGAGACGAACCTCAAGGATACTCCCTGGTTCCATCCTACAATCACACATCTATGTCCTTCATTATCGACCAAGCTCAACCGTTTCGTATTACAGTTGAGTATCACCTCATGCGATTCCAACCAATCCATACCAATCACGACGTCATAAGATCCTAAGATCATGACGTACAAGTTGACCCTCCTGATAAGCTCTCCCAGGTTAAGGGCACAGCCCGTAACCTTTCCTCCAACCTTCTGTTTGGCTCCTGAAGCCATCTCTATGAAGATAAACTTGTCCTGTTCGACTGCCTTTACCTTAATCCTTTTTAGCGCTGCACCAGAAATGAAACTCTCAGTAGCACCTGGGTCTATCAAAATACTAAGGGTCTGGTCAGTGACAATACCTATCATCTCGATCACAGTCGACTGGTGCTCTTCCTGGCAGTTATTCACCGCCGCATGAATCCGATGGCCCTTTCCCATATCTCCCACTGTAGTGGGTCCGGCTGATCTGGACACTCTGGTCCTCTCCACAGGACAGTCACGCTGGTAGTGTGGCTCCCCACATGTCCAACACCCCTTCTTCAGCCCAGTAGTCCTGGTACCCGAAGTAGAAGATGACGGCCCACCGACCTGGAACCCAGGTCTATTTTGCTAAACAGGCCTAAACTGTTGTTGCTGCGGGCGACGCTGCTGTTGATACTGTGGTCCTTGATAAGGTGCTCGTTTATGAGGTGGCGATCGTCGGGGTGTAGTGAAAGTGGATCCTCTCTGGAAGCCACGATATCCCAGCATATGTCTCGCTGGGGTCTGATGCTGCGGTGTACCAGATGAACCCTGCCCTGCTGGCCTCGCTGGAGTCCTAGTCTGACCTCCACTGATAAGCTCCTCCTCTGCTATGAGGGACTTTTGGACAACATCGCGCAAGGTTTGAGGCATCAAGATCCTAACCTTTGCATGCAAGCTGCCATTAAGGCCAAACATGAATCGGTTTACCTTGAGTTTCTCTATGTTAAGGTGTGGAGCATACCGGAGCAGCTCCATGAAACGTGCCTCTTACTCGGGCACCGTACGACCTCCCTGTCGTAATGCGTTGAACTCATTGAGCTGACGCTCAATGAATTCCTCTGAAAGGTACCTCTCTCAGAACCTTTCCTCAAACAGTTCCCATGACATGCCTTCAACGGCCATGTTCAGCTATGGCAAGAGCGTCTTCCACCATAGAAGAGCGCTCCCCTTTAGTTGAAAGTCTTCCATGCGGACCTTCATGTTGGAGGTATAATCGTGAAGTGCGAAGCACATCGCCATATTGTCCAACCATGCCTCGACGGTGGCGCCATCCGGGGCACCAAAGAACTCGGGAAATTTAACCTTCTCGAGTTCACGGTGAATGCTACCAGTAACAGCCAGTGCGCACGGCGGAACCGCAGCGAGTGTCGTCTCCCTAGCCTCATCTCTGTCCAAGCGATTGATCAGTGCCTCAGAAATGCGATGAAAAGATCTCATCATCCTGACCACGTCTCCAACTGTTATCTTCTCCTGTCTGAGAACCTACTCACTTCCCTAGGGGTTAGACCCTTTAGGCATGGATGCTACTGGAGGCGTCGTGCCTCCTCCCCTAGCATCCTGTCGTCTGCCTCCGCAATGTCCTCTAACCATGATTACCTGCACGGACACAATCAACTCGATCAGCAACAGTATAATCAAATCAAATCATGTCATGAAAGCCGTAGCGAATCCCAAGTCACGGGTCGAACCGGCTCTGATACCATATGTGGGATCCTCCTTGTTACGACAACAACTCTGATAACAGGTGCAAAAAAAAAAAATTGTTTAAGGTGTGTGCGCGCATGTAAAAAGGAAACATACACACTTGACTCTACGTCGCCACCCGACGACTAACAAAACGCAACCACGATGATCACAACAAGAAGACATAAGGCGCACAACAAGTAACTACAAGCATTAAACGACCATAGACATAAGGCACACAACAAGTAACTGCAAGCATTAAATGACCATAGACATAAGGCGCACAACAAGTAACTGCAAGAATTAAACGACATACTGTGTTATGTACAGTATGAACAAAGATGGAAGAATCCATAGTAGTAGATTTTACTATTTCTGCACAGGAAAACATGGTGTTTAATCTTAGTTCTCTAGTCCGGAGAGAGAGAAGGTCAGATAGGCTCCTGGCCGACTACTCAGGCAGAAACTAGTAATCTCTGTCAGGAGGTTGCAGTGGTGGGAACTCTGCCTTTAAAGAGCCCAAGACTACTGATACGACCTTAGAGGTGTGTCGCAAGAGTGGAAACCCTGCCTTTAAAGGGCCCGAGACTCTTGATACGGCACTAGATTCTTTACACAGAAAATAATCACACACGTAGACTTATATACAGAGCGACTAGCTTTATCAAATCGAAGAGTTTGATATCATACAACTATGATTTTGGACAATTCCAATTATAGTACTAACCCTGGAATTAATTAACAATCTCAATACATCCTATATGTTATATATACCATAAAATTACAATAACATTATCTTAACAACATCACATCTTATGTTATAATAACCTTGCAACTAAAACATCAATCACCAATCACATTACTCCTTGTATGCTACCAATGCAATGAAGTTACAATAACTTTATCATAAAATAAATCAACATTACATTTATATTACCATAACCTTGCCAATGAATTAATAATAAAAAGAAATCATTACCATAGCATTTAACATGAAGCATTACATTACATGATTCTTCCATTGCACGCAAGTCTCATTCATCAGGAAACATGTCATTCAATTCTTAAATAATCATGGGCGCGAGAATAAGTAAGTTTAATCCATCATTACAAATAACTTTATAAAAACTAAATATCTAGATCCACCATCTACTACATAAATCCTCAATGCGTAAAAACTAAATCTATGTCACTCATTCACTACATACTAACCACTGCTCAAGTAGCGATAACTAAAACCATCGGTATTGCATCCATAAGGCCATAAGGTTCCATCTAAAACAACACTAAATATACATCAATAAGCCAGTTGAAACTTCGCCAAGGTTAACAGGTAAGTAACATCAACAAATTTCCACTGACCCCACTAGATATACTCTAGCATGCAAGTTTTTTTTTTACACATCTATCAATTTGTATTTCCGGAATGACAAATAAATTTGCAGTGCCCAATTTAGTTTTCATAATACTATAAATCATACGACGAACAAGGGAATTCAAATCTATATTCAACTAACACACAACAATCATAACGATTTCAACTTGGATTAGTAGAAATTTGATAGTGGATCATAAGAAATTAAATATTTAAATAAAACAATGCATTTTTGTTGTGACTACTTATGCAATGATTCAATAATACAAATCCAAATGGTATAATAGTTTGGATGAGACTCATCAAAGTCAACTACGGATTTTCTAAACTTCATTGACGGTAGATTTTAAATATCATACGAAAATCTAAACTTAAGAATTGACAAAATGGAYAGCAAACAATGAATAACAGAAAGCAGGGTCTCTACATTTTGATTAGCAACAAATCATAGAAATTTGTGATATCCGACCTTACAGAAATATAAGGCAACGGATAAGTAAACTTCTGATCTCTAAATTTATAAACAAATTTGGCAGCGAACACTTGAATTTTCTTAATTCTGGGTTGTAATTTAAAATGGCAGTGAATGCATAAATTTTCTGAATTCTGAGCTGTAAATTGAAATGGCAGCAAATACATAAATTTTTTGAATTCTGAGTTGTAATTTAAAATGGCCGCCAACAATTAAATTCTAAATTTCTGCTCGGAAAATGAAATTGCTCTTAACAATAAAGTCGATTGCCCATTATGCCAAAATTTGATTTCTCAGATCTAATTTACAAAAACGAAATGCCCATACATCTATTGCCAAAACAAATTCTCAGATCTAAATTTACAAAACAAAAATGCCCACAGTGATATACAAAACGCCCATAGTAATACCAAAATGCCCACATCAATATAAAAACGCCCACATAAGTTTATAAACGCCCACGGAAAAGGTAAAAACACCCACTGGGATATAAAATGCCCACCGTAATATATAAAATGCCCACAGTCAAATAAAAATTCCCCCATTTATATAAAAACGCCCACTGTAGAGTATAAACGCCCACAGTGATATAAAATGCCCACCGTAATGTATAAAATGCCCACAGTCAAATAAAAACGCCCCCATTTATATAAAAACGCCCACTGTAGAGTATAAACGCCCACATTGAAGTAAAATTCCCACGGTAATATATAAAATGCCCACAGTCAAATAAAAACACCCCCATTTATATAAAAACGCCCACTGTAGAGTATAAACACCCACAGTGAAATAAAATGCCCACGGTAATATATAAAATGCCCATAGTCAAATAAAAATGCCCCCATTTATATAAAAATGCCCACTGTAGATTATAAACGCCCACAGTGAAATAAAATTCCCACGGTAATATATTAAATGCCCACAGTCAAATAAAAGTGCCCCCATTTATATAAAAACGCCCACTGTAGAGTATAAATGCCCACAGTGATATAAAATGCCCATAGAAATTTATAAACGCCCACAGTCATATATACACATAGTCATAAAATCTCTTTTATCCCAACTGACATGCAACAACAGAGTAAGAATAAATATTTTATAACTGTAACACAATTTCAATCGCCGAAGAACAAGGCAAGAAAACCAATCAATCCAACAAGAACCCAAGTAGATTGAAGTTAAGTATTTTTCATCTCACAATGCCAATACAAAAATGTTGATAACAATAAGAGAAGGCCAAGGTCCTAATACCTTCTATCATGCAAAATGAAAAACATATCGTTGCCTTAACTCCCGCCTTGAATTATAACCCCGTGCTCCATGCCGCTCTTGCTCCAAGCCGCTCCCGCTCACCGACCGTAGAGACTACACTCGTACCTCCCAGCCAATCGCTAGGGGTAATCTGCTTCCCCCTTAGCCCCCCGATCCGCAAAGGGGCCACACACAATCTAGATGGTCCGTCTAGCTTCCCATCTCACCTCGCAAGGCCGAGCTACCACTCCTATCCAAGATGGAAAATCCCGACTCTCCAAAATTAATCGGTCAAGTCACAATTCCGGCAGTGTAACGTTACGCTAACATTCGATCCCCTTCTTCCTCATCTTCCCTTTCTTTTATAGAGTTTTTCCAACCTCCAACTTTCCCTAAATCACATTTTAATTAAGTTTTAATAAAAATATTCTAAATATTCTCCTTCGCACAAGTGTCGTCCATCCCCCTCTTTCCTCAAATAATTATTTTCTTTAAATTATTAAATTACTCATTTCCCTCACCCACCTAGAGTTNCTCCTAAATTTTCTCCTAGGTGTTCCTAGATCCCCTTACATGTTTTAAATAATTTCCCTAAAAATGAAGTTGCTAAATTAGCTCAAATTAGAAGGTTCTTAATTGTTGATTCCTTACTATGTTGACCTCGATTTTTACCATAAGTTCCCAACCTTCCTTTATTATGTTTCCTCCATTACTTAGTTTCCTAATTCTTATTATTCCCTTTTTTCCCCTTTTTATTAGAGCCAAAATGGTAGTTGCGCTATTTACTCTTTTCCCTTTATTATTAATTTAAAATCTTTTTATACTTCCAC
>ML811418.1:6357-17723 GCA_009831015.1 Picea engelmannii | reverse complement strand
CAACACTCCGCCAGGTGAACTTGTGGGAGACTAAGGGCTCTAAGGAATAAGGCCCCCACCTTATTGCGTGCCCCTTAGAATCATCGTGAGCGACTGTCGCAGTCTTCCCTCACGGCATCGTGGATCCTCTCGAACTAGGTAATTGTTAACCTACAGTCCGAGCCATGGTAGGAGTGCTAGTAGGTTGTGGCAGGGCTGTTGTCCACACCTCTCCCTCAACCTCTCTGGAAATTGTGTGTGGCCCCTTTAATCCATATGTGAGTCTGGTCGGCAAGCTATTGTCAGCCTGCATCATCAACAATCGTGTCAGAACATGTCAACATCACATCATCAAATCAATGAAATATCACAGTAAATAAATCAACCCAAATAGCACACTCCCTAACTCAATCCAGAGTCCAAGGGGTTCCACGGATGCCTTTACATCCTCAAGGTCCAAAACCCTTCACACTCAATAAAACTGAGTCAATAGCACCTATCTACGTCAAAGAAGTAAAACATCATGTCATCTATCATAATGCATCATAATCAAGGATAAATGTTTTAACATCATAAAATTCCAGATCACTTGTGAGCAAGTGTCCTCAAAGAATAAGTTTTCTCAGTGCGCCAGAGCGGGATGTTACAAGGTTGAGGAAAAGAATGTGTTGCTAGAAAATGTTGACACTTTGAAGAATGTTGTAGATTCATTGATAAAGTTTGTGAGCACAGAAAATTTCTCCTATTGTAGAGTAACAATGGGCATTGTTTCCCTGGATTGTTGACTATATAACCCCCTGGACCCCTGGATGCAAAGAAAACAACAAGTGGGAGAATGTTGGGTATGTGTTATATTCTTTGCATGTGTGTGTGTGGGCACGTCAGATATGACAATTGCGTCTGATGATCCCTCTAGTAGTGATCTTTGTGTCGTGTGCACCAGGAACTTTCCTAGGGGGTTCCCAGGGGGGGCAGGTATACCCCCCCCCCCCCCCCCCCCCCCCCCCCCCCCCCCCCCACCCCCTAGTTACATGCAGCGTTCGAGGCAGCGTCCCGAAATTATTTTTTTTGGGTGGTTTTTGCTATTTTTAGCAGTTTTCTAAATTAATCTCGTATTAAGGGATTAGGGTTTTGGTATCTACAAAATACCTAAAAACATTGTATATATTGTATGGTGAATGGTGAAATTCAAGATAATGAATATAAGAAAGGTTTTCTCGGTTGAGGGTTTCCGGTATAAAATCTTTGTGTAGTCTGTGTATGAGCCATTGATTAAATTATGTTTTGCTTAAGAATCTATATGCATTGCTTTACTTCATAGGCTTAAAAATTACAATAAATTGATTAAATAAGTAACCTTTTAATTTATTAAAAAAAAATATTAAGTTTTTTTAAAGTTAAATATATTTTTTTAACTAATCCATTTCTATGTGTATAAACTAAAACCTTTGTTATAAAAGTCATGTATTTATTATCATGAAATTTAATTTTCAAAATTTTAATTAATAAAATATAAAATTCATTATTAATGACGTGGAGTTTTATAATATTGTCAATATGTGACATGATGGCTAAAAATATGACATGTTGGTTAAAAAAGAAAATTGTTAAATAATGATCAATTTAACCACTACCTATGGTCTTTATTACTAGAGGATTCATCATTGCCAATTCGAGCATATCCAATTGCTTGCTTTGTTGACCTAACATTGTCTAAAAAAATTATTTTTTAATTTTTTCATCAAAATACAGCCAAACAAATTTTGGTGAAATCCTCATTTTTCCTCAAAAACCTCAAGACACTTAGATTATATAGATTCAACACTCAAATATGCATCTCCAATAATTTCTGACAAGATTTCGAACAAAATTAATGGGAAAATATACCTAGAAAATACCAAAAAGCATCTTATAACTTCTAGACTAAGATGACCCATATCCAGTTAGATATGGATTTTACCTATTTTACCCCAATTTAGAATCAACTGAGAAAGTCATAGAATCTGTTCCACATACCATGCCGGGTGAATTTTCAGATCGAATTGCAGATCCTCGAGTTTTGCATTTCATTCAAGTGTCATTTGTTGATCTGAATTACCAATTGAAGGAACTTTTCTTTATATGTTAGATCCACAAAAATCACTCACTCAATTACACTAACTACTCTCACCCTTTCTTCTACCCCCCATTACACTTTCATGTTCCTTTTCGAGTGAAGTTTTGGATCGATTTATAGATTCTTGAGTTCCATATTTCATTTGAATGCCATTTGTTGATCTGAATGACCAATTGAAGGAACTTTTCCTTAGATGATAGATCCACAAAAATCGCTCTACTAACTACTCTCACCCTTTATTTTACCCCCATTAACAAAATTAATTATTATGAGGTGTGTTACTTTCATTATTGTTAGCTTTGTTACTGGACATGTTAGCTATTGAGGGCATGCTTAACGACCTAAAGGGCATTCTTATTTTATGGAGAGACCATGAGTACGCATTGTGTTGTCCACTTCGAACTCTTGTGCATCGAACTCAAGAGAAAGGCATATTCCATCACACAAATTCTTGATCACATTTATCATTCAGTGTTGTGAGACTATAACACCACTTAATAGTTTGCAAAAAAATAAAATGAGATATTTAAGATATTACACAACCAATTCTGTTGTAGATATTTAGACAATTTCATCATAAGATGTAATGTCATCTATTAGAAATTAAACGAAATTTTATTTTATCTAATTTATTTCATGATGATTTATAATTAATATTTGGAGGAAGAAGTTCTTCTTTTAGAGGAAGAGGACAAGGAAGATCCAGAGGAGGTGTAGTTAAATGTTATTCCTGTGGAAAGCAAGGGCACAAATCTTGGGAATGTCCTGAGAGAAAGAACGAAGGAGGAGGTGAAGCACACATTGTTGAAGCATAGAAGCATGTGGAAGCAGAAGCAACAGAAGGACAGAAGAACCTCATGATGAGGAATATTCTTCTTAAACCAGAGAAGGATATAGAGGAACTAGTTCATCGAAAAATTCTGTTCATAACTGCTTGCAAAGTGAAAGATAGAGTTTGGAAGGTGACCATAGACAGTGGGAGCACTGACAATCTAGTATGCACAGAGATGGTGGAGAAGATGGAGCTGAAGACAACTGCACATCCAAACCCATACAAGGTATCATGGTTGCAGAAAGGACATCAAGTAATGGTAAGTCGACAATGCCAAGTTGAATTTAAAATAGGAGGTTATAGGGATGAAATATTGTGTGATGTAATTCCTATGGATGTCTGTCATATTTTATTGGGGATACCGTGGCAGTATGACTGAAAAGTTATTCATGATGGAATAAAGAATACTTATACCCTAGAAAAGAATGGTAGGACACATATGTTGTTACCCATAGAAGACAAAGAGAAAAAGAGAGAAGCTAGTTCAAGCATACTTTTCATGAGTGGGAAGGAGATCTTGAATGAAGTCAAGAAGGAGAAAGAAATGCAAATTGTTGTAGTGAGGAAACCTTGAGTTATCCTTACAAATAATTTTGTAGAATATTTTCCTATAGAAATCCAGGAAATTTTAGAAAACTTTGCTGACATAGAAGTGGATGAGTTACCTCACTCATTGCCACCCATTAGGAGTATAAGCCATCATATTGACCTTATTCCAATAGCTAGTTTACCAAACAAATCATCTTATAGGTTGATACCTAGAGAGAATGAGGAAGTCAAAAGGAAAGTATGAGAGTTGTAGGATAAAGGTTTAGTCAGGGAAAGCCTGAGCCCATGCACAGTACCAACTATGTTAAGTCCAAAGAAAGATAGAGGATGGAGAATGTGTACAGATTCCAGATCCATCAACAAGATAACCATTAGATATTGATTTCCTTTACCGGGGATGGATGATTTGATGGACTGTTTGAGTAGAGCAAGCTATTTTTTCAAGATAGGCTTGAAGAGTGGATATCATCAAATAAGAATGAGAGAGGGAGATGAATGGAAAACAACATTCAAGACAAATGAAGGATTGTTTGAATGGCTGGTTATGCCATTTGGGTTTGAAAATGCACCAAGCACATTTATGAGGTTAATGAATGAATTTTTGAAAGACTTCATAGGAAAATTTGTCATAGTATATCTGGATGATAGACTAATATTCAGTAAGACAAAGGAAGAACACTTAAGACATCTGACATCAGTGATGGAAAAGTTGCAGCAAGAAAAATTGATGATAAATCTGAAGAAAAGTTCTTTTATGAAGGAGCTCATATACTTGGGTTTCGTAATCTCTCCAAATGAATTGAATTTGGATCAAAAAAAGGTGAGAGCAATCAGAGAATGGACATCACCAAGCAACATATTTGAGGTAATAATCTTTCATGGGTTAGCAAGATTTTACAGAAAGTTTATCAGAAATTTCAGTGGCATATGTGCACCCATGCTAGACACTGTGAAGAAGAAACATAAGTCCTTTAAATGAACAGAGGAAGATGAAAAAAGTTTCAAAGTGTTGAAGGAGAAAATCAAAAAGAATCCAATTCCAGTCTTACTAGATTTTGGAAAAAAAATTCAAGTGAGATGTGACGCAAGTGGATTAGCTATTGGAGCAATCTTGAGTTAGGATAACATACCAGTTTCTTATTTCAATGAGAAACTAAATGATGCCAAGCAGAAGTATTCCACGTACGGAAAGGAATTTTATGCAGTGATTCAAGTTTTGAAAAAATGGAGGCACTATATAATTCCTAAAGAATTTGTCTTGTACAGTGATAATCAAGATTTACAGTTTATTAATAGGTAAGAAAAGTTGAATCAGAAACATGCAAAATGGGTAGAATTTATGCAGAATTTTACTTTTGTTATTAAACACATTGTTGGAACTGCTAACAAAGTTGCAAATGCTTTAAGCAGGAGGAGTTTGATTGTACAGGAATTCCAAGTAGATACCTTAGGGTTCGAACACCTTAAGGAGATGTATAAATAAGATGCAGATTTTAAGGAAGCTTACGAGGAATGCAAGAATCCTTTGTTGGGAGATAGAATCCCATGGACTGAATATTTGATCCAGGATGGATTATTGTTCAAGGGAAGCCAATTATGCATACTTAAATACTCAATGAGAGACAACCTACTAAAAGAGAAACATAGTGGAGGTTTAGCTGAACATTTTGGTCATGATAAGACATTTGCACAACTGACCAATTTGTATTATTGACCGAGCATGAGAGAAGAAGTGAAAACATTTTTGAAAAAATGCAGAATTTGTCAATATGCAAAAGGAAGACAACAAAACATCGGTTTGTATCAGCCAATGTGAATTCCAAAAAGGCCATCGGATGCAATCAGTATGGATTTTGTTTTGGGATTACCTAGAACTCAAAAAGGGAGTGATTCCATATTTGTTGTGGTGGACATATTTTCAAAAATGGCACATTTCATACCATGCCAGAAGACAAACGATGCTACACACATAGCCAATTTGGTTTTCAGAGAAGTAGTGAGACTACATGGATTGTCAAGAAGCATAGTCTCAGAAAGTGACACCAAATTCATAGGACACTTTTGGAGGACTCTATGGAAAAGGCCAGGGATAGACTTGTCCTTTATTTCATCGTATCACTAATCCAGATTATTTTCGGCATGAAATGAGAGTGGAGATATAATAAATAAATGCACAGAGATATCACAGATATCTAATAATATAACAAAAATGTATCAAAGATGCAACTATAAACACAGATATATAGTAATACAGGATTTATATTAATGAAATCAATGTATAGATGCTATAAAAATACAGAGTGAAAGACTCTCTAGAATGGTGGCAGCTTATCTCTGAGAAGAGATGTGACAGCTACTCGCATTCGAAAAAAGATGATTACAATGAGGCTCTGAAGGCCTTTTTACAATAAACAGGAATGCCAAAAGCCGTAGACATCAAAAAAACTAACCCTAGGAGATGAAGCACCAAAATTCATGTGGGCCTCATTTGGGTAAGTTAGTACATTAACTTCCCGAGGTCGTAACTTTTTCATACGATCTCCGTTTTAGGCGCATGATAGCCCATTGGAAAGGTATCACCAAGGAGATTAATTTTGAGGGCTCAATCATGCATTCATATATTATTAAGAATATTAATCCTAAAAAAATTTCATTTAGGCCCTCAAAATGGCCCCAAAAGTTAAAACTGCTAAAAATAGTAAATTACGAAAATTGCCAGAAAATTGTTTTGAGCTAGTTGGAAAAGGTGGGTGGCCACTGATATCCACCTAGATCAATCGCCCTCAGATAGATGGAAAAACTGAAGTAGTAAATAGGATTCTCATAAACTTGTTGAGAAGTTTAGTCACTAAGCAAGGTCGACATTGGGATCAGATTCTGGCACAAGCAGAATTTGCATTCAACAATTGAGTGAATAGGAGCACGGGAAAAGGTCCATTTGAAATTGTGTATGGTATACATCCAAGAGGGATTATAGAGTTGAGATATTTAAATCAATATGAGTTCAGAAGTGTTGGAGGAGAGGATTTTGCAACAGAAATGCAGAAACTCCATGACAGAGTCAAAGAACAGCTATAGAACAACAACCAGAAATATAAGAGCAGAGTTGATCAAAAGAGGAGAGAAGGTCAATTTGAAGTTGGGGATGAAATTTTAGCTCATTTAAGAAAAGAGAGGTTTCCACGGGGAACACATAACAAATTGAAGATGAAGAAGATAGGACCATGCAAAATTCTCAGAAAATTCGCAGCCAATGCTTATGAAATTGAGCTGCCAGGCAATGTTGGGATATCATCGATATTCAATGTTGCATAAATGTATCCTTACAAGAGATATGAAGAGGGAGAATTAGATGATCAGAAAGAAATTAAGTGGGAATAGCAATTTCCCACAGCAGAAAAACCTCAGATGGAGAAAATCATTAAAGAAAGAGATGGAAAGAAAACCAGGAGGAAGACATATCATGAGTACTTAGTGAAGTGGAAAGATCATCCAATGGAAGATGTCAGTTGGGTCACAGAACCTGATATTTTGAAGCATGGAAATACAATGCAGGAACTCATGGATAGGAGTCCGGGAAAATTTTAACCAGAGGAGTATGATGCAGGAGCATCTCCTTCAAGTCAACAACGTACGTGTGGAGGAAAACGAATGACATCTCAACAAGGTCGAGTTTCAAATCATCATTTATTTCAGAGATAAATCAGTTTTTGAGATATGTTGTAATCAACATTTTAAAAATGTAACTTGTTTCTAAAGTCATGAAGGACTGTAAGAGATTTCAGATATGGAGTGTTTACTCTATCTGGCAATAACTGGTAGTTATTGTAATAAAACAAAGTAGGTAACACCTTTGAATTTGATAGGATAGATTTTAGACAGGACGAGAGAGAGCTTGTGGAGCCATTCCTTAGACAGTTTTCTCATTGTTGTGTTGTAACAGATAGACATAATAGAGATCAGAGTGAGAGAGATCATAGAACATAGTAGAATAGAAGAAACACTATGTAATTTATATTTTCATGAATAAATAGAACAAACAAAATTGTCCCAAATCCTTGGACTGTGTTCATTTGATGTATGAATGAATGAATGTTATATTCTGTGTATGGTTATTTCCATTTTCGTTCATGTATGAGTGTTCGAGAGATTGATTGTATGAGTTCATGACGAAACTGGATGACTTTCAATTGTTTCTCTTCTGACACTCATATGCAAGGTGTGCATATTGAACGTAAGGAGTGCATCGGCTAAGTCTCAGGTTGACTCAGAAGAGTTCATAGAGAGAAAAAGAGAAACTTAGACCAGATGCAAGGTGTGCACAGTGTCAGGGAGTGACCAAGCTTTGAAGAACCATCGCAGAGGAACGTCGGGTGGGAAAGAAGAATTTATTTCCAATAAATCCTTCGAACTGAGTTATTCGAAACCCTGAGAACACAAGGTGTGCGTGGGAGATCAAAATCATTTTAAGGACAGAATCTCAGAAGAGATAACACTTTTCACGAGTGTTGATGAGATCCCAGATTCAGGCACATAAGACAAACAAAGGTTTGAAACCTTTGAATACTGATTAATATTCCAAGAGGGGAGACATCAGAAGATTAGGAGGAGGAGCGACTATGATCATTGGATCATAGTGAAGAAGATCGACAATCATCGGATCAGAGGGAGGCACACGAGCCTTAGCGCTTTGCACACATAAGAGAGAACCTATCAAGGTTTGAGAAATGAGATTCTCGGAGTCCGGAGAGCCGGAAACTTGAAGTAGAATCTCAGTCGTTTGATCATTGGAACAAATCTGAGCCATCAAATTGTTCAGAGCAAGGATCAAGTGTTGGATCACTAAAGAGGATCTGGACCGTCAGATACTGTGAAGCCCAGGAGGAGCCAAGTTTGAAGTGTTGAAACACTCAAAGCCCGAATACCCGAAGAATCGTGAGTCGTCAATCTGTGGAGGGACACTTGTCAACTAATCTCGAGCTCCGGGGAAAAGTTGAAGTGGGTTTTCAATTTGAGAACTTAGATCGTTGGAGTGCGAAGACTCGAAGTAAGATATGGACCGTGAGATCTAAGGAAGATGTGGCGCGAATCTGTGAATTCCGGGTAAAGTCTCGAAGAGATTCATAGCCATCGGATCTAAGAGGGACGTGGAATATATCCGTGAACTCTGTTTAAAGTCCCAAAGTAATCCTCGATCATTGGATTAGGAGGACATGTGTCAGGCGATCACAGACTTAGAATAAAAACCATTGGGAGAAAGAAGTTTGAGATTTGAGATATCAGAAGTCTGGAGTTCCGAAGTGATGAGAATCGTTGATCCCGCGGGACAGGTGTCAATAGATCATGAGTTCCAGAAGATGTGAGTATGGGATAAATTTGGGTTTGATATTTCAAAATCCTGAAGTCTGGAGTTACGAAAGATATCTTGACTGTTGATTCAGAGGAAGCAGATCTAGTCTGTATATTGAAGGGCACATATTTGAATCATCGATTTGGATGTTATCGTCAAGATCATGAGATCAATGATTCTATAGCATTTTGGGGACAAGATTTGCAAGGATCTTAAGATATCGAGGTCGGGCCGCAATTCAAACCATGGTTTCATTAGGAGGACATGTGGAGGTTGTAGGAGAATTGTGGGCTCAAAAGCAGTTTGACTCTACATTTCTTGTGACCACGCCTCCAATTGCATGGTCATCATCAAGGTCACATCAAGAGGGGGCTTATCAAACAAAAAAGGAGCTAGCACCCGATACACTGAGGTTTCACAGCAGAACGAAACAGAAGGTCGCGGGGTTCTGTCAGACCTTTACTGAAAAGCCAAGGGGGGCTGTGTATAGATACAGAAGGGGACCTTTAAGGTTCTGGAGAGTCTTTCAACTCAATATTCAAAGATCCATTGACCGGGAGGTCATGTAGCCCTACGGGGGAGTAGGGGGGTTGCATCACAATGGAAGAAGTAAAGGGAGATAGGTCTCATAAAAAGGGGGTAGAGGATGATGAAAAATAAAGGAAAAAATCTGAGGCGTAGACCTTAAACCCAACCAAGAAGAGGACTGGAACATAGAAGGGAGAAATAAGGAAGAAAATGAAGTACCACAAGAATCCACTGGTACTCACTACCACAGAAGACGATGCAAAATTCGTCACATATAAATTCCAAGATAGAGGGGAGATTGCAATACTTGTAGTAGAAGTAAAAATAGAGGAAATTATGGAGAAGATAGTAGAAGTGCATGAAATTCTATAGAGTTTGCATATCAGTACAGTGCATCATCCTACAATGCAACAGAAAGAAAAAGTACAGGAAGCACCAGTACCGAAAGAACAGGAAAAGAAAATACAGACAATAGTAAAGACCAATGACAAGTTTAAGGTCACGTAGGAAATGTTAGAAGTAGACGAGAACACAATGCAAAAATAGGTGAAGGACATATAACATCTAGAGTTGGCTATGGAACACATACCCACAAATATGTTATATGGGTTACAAGCGAGTGTGATGCAGGAGGTCCAGTCTAGAGCCAGGGCATATACCACCAACCTAGAGATCGACAGGAAGATTAAAGAGATATTGCAGATAACTTGGAGAAAATAACATTGTAGAAGGAGGAGAAGAAACAACGCACAGACAAAATAGATAAGAAACTCGTAGAAGTATATAACATCATACCAAACTACACGTAGGAACTGGAGGTCACAACATAATAAAATATATAAACTATTTCATAGACAATGGAGAGATATAAGCATTATATAGCAGAGTTAATAGAAAAAGTGACTCCAAGCACACCCCTAGAAGTGAGGGAACTGAGCGAAAAGGAGGCTAGTGGGCACATAGATAGCATAGTGCAGGAAGTAAAATAAGTTACAAAATTGTATGACAGGACTGCACACATTTGGAATAGCCTGGAAGAAGATGAGAGGATACAACAACTAGATCAAAGACAAGAAAAGGTGTCCACATAAGTACATGATTTAAAAAAGAGGCAAAAAGCAATGGCTATCCTGGAAAGGATGAAGAGTGCACATGAAATGAAGAACATGCAAGAAGAACTTATGGCAATACAAGGAGAAAAACAAGCAAGGTAGGCTCAATTGGAGCCATTGCAGCAAGAGGCTAGAAGAATGATCAAATAAATGTAAATAGAAAAGGGAATAGAACATGTAAAAAGTAAGGAATTGTTGAAAGAGCACATGACAATGCAAGATGTGGAGATACTGGCAGGAAAGAGTGCACAGGCAAAGGAGAAAGTGAAAAATTTGGCAAAGAAGTTTCATGCACTAGAGGTAGCACTGCAGCAAGTGAACTAAGTCTGAGTGGCTCAGGACGAGCCACGAGTTAGTGTTTGGGGCTTGTTGGAGAAAACATTTTTGGGAGTTAATTGTGTAATGGACGAAAGGAAGCAGAACGCACCAGAAAAGAAGGAAGACCAGCACAACAAAGACCAAAGGAAGCATTGCGTTGAGAAAGAAGAAAGTTAAAGCAATGATGAAGACCAAACATATCAAGTGAGACCATGTTGTTCCTTCTGTGCATGGTGTAGCCTTTTGGCTTACCAGAAGGGTCAATGGTGAAAATCGTTTTGTTTTAAATCTAAGGTAGAACCCAGATCATCCAACACATCCAACAGACTCTCTCTCTCTACCCTTCTCTCCCCCTCCCCTCTCTCTCACTCCCTCTCCTCCCTCTCTCACTCTCCCCCTCTCTCTCTACCTGAATCTATCCCCTTGTAGAACTCACACTCTCTCTACCCTTCTCCCCCCCCCTCTCTCTCTCAAACTTTCTCCATATCTCTCTCTCTATTCCCTTGATCCATGCCTCCCTCTATTACCCACCTCTCTCTCTCACTCACACACACACACTCTACCCTTCTCTCCCCCTATAAC
>ML811417.1:82877-104106 GCA_009831015.1 Picea engelmannii | reverse complement strand
GAGGTCGACCCTTCCAGTGGTCGACCTCTCGAGTTGTAATTTATCTATAAATACCACTATCAGTGGCACGACCATAGAAATAATTTTTAAGAAGAATTTCATTGTGTAATTCATACATTCTCAACAAATTATGTTCCAAACTTTGTTTTTTTTTTATTAATGACAGAATTGCATTGAGTTAAGCCTGTGTTTTATTGTTGGAGAGTAGCCACGACCTCCTGGGGGGCCCACCAATGGTTTGGGTGATTGTATATCAATAGATATCGTGTGTTTATTTTGTTGCTTAGATAGAATCCATACATGTTTATTTGTTGTATGTATTTTTCAGTTTCAATTACTATACATGGCAATTATAATTTGATTATCTAATTCGTCTTTCCTTAAATTGCAGATTGCTTGTAGGAGCTGGTTAATTATCATGTTGTGTCTCTTATTTCTTAGCAATGAATCGTCATGTAGGATACTAACTTATATAGTGTATTGAATTCTTAATTTGGTTTTGGCAATTAAAACAGAGCATTACTTAGACAGAGGATTAGTGTAAGCAGAGTTTTAATTTAAGATTGTTTACAAGCTTTGATGGATTAATAGTTTCCATTTTTATTATCTGTAATCAAGCTAAATTTAATTACCAATTTAGTTAAGTCTTCATATATCTATTTTGTTCATTAATCTTTCCTTAGTTTGATAGGATAGAGATAGATTTTGGGGTTGTGTTTTCTAAAATCATTCTAGTTTTGAAATATGAGTTTTAATGATAGGATTAGTTCAGTTTAGATTATAAAATCTCAGTTATGGATTTGAATTGTAATTTTAATTAGAAGAGTGGATTTGAATTAAGATTTTTAATCATGAGTTCATGAGTTTAAAAAAATTCTTGAATTAGTATAAGAGTGTTTTTAATCGTTGATGATTGATGCATGAAGTTTAGAGATCACATGGATTTTCGAGATACTTAGTGTTGCTTCTATGATAGAAAAGCTTTCTTTAAATTGCCTTATTCACACTTTCCATTTCTCTGTAGAAGTCAACATTGAATTAATTCCTCTTGAACTATCACTAATAGTCAGATGCCATCGTGATGTTATTCGACACCGAAGACATCATCATCATCCTTAAATACTTTCTTTTCTGTTACTACAAGTTAGAAATAGTTTTGATCAATCAGAATTTGAATACAGTCATAATACTTTTACTTTTGAGTAAGTATATTAAAATTTATTCTTCGCGAAATAGAAATGGCTATGAGTTATTTTTAAGAATAGAGTTCACTTGTCAAAATAGTCTTGATAGGTTAGTTCTTTACTTTCTTATTTGCTCAAAGATAGATAGCTTACTTATTTGCTCAAAGATAGATAGCTTAGGGTAAATAGTTCATAATTCTAGAATTGCTTAAAGATCTTCATTATTTGAGTTTATTGGCATTATATTAGGTGAGGCTAAGATATATTAGAGCTCTAGACCTGCATATACAGTGCTCACACCTCGAAGCTTAGGATCCCCGGGTTGACAATTTAATGTCGAATTAGATAGCATATATTTTACTAGACATTTTTGGTGCCGTTGTCGGGGAGGTGCTAAAGGGAATAGAGCGTAGGTAGGTAGGTTGCCTTTAATTACACAGCAAGGGGGAGGAGAAAATTTAAGACTAGAGGTAAGAACCTGCACATCATTTTAATGGGTCGCTCCAAAGCCTTATTGTTCCCTTTCCGCAAGAGTGTTTACTTTTTCTGCAAGTTTGTTTATTTTTCTTAGTGTGTTTACTTTCTTGCAATTTACTTTCCTACAATTTAATTTTATACCAGTGTGTTTATTTTTCCTTCCAATGTTTTTACTTTCATACACGTGTGAGTTTGATTTCATTCCTACAATCGTATTTTATTTTATGCTTTGATTTATTTCATGCAAGTTTGATTTATTGCAAGCATGGTGTGTTTGGTTTTCACAAATATGCTTTAAATATGTATTTCATTTTTTAGGTAGTTGTGATTAAAATCTTAAAAAAATCTATAATGATAGAAAAAAAAAAATGGGTGTTTTAAGAACCCTAGACACTAATCTCTGTGTGAGGCAGGATCCATCAACTAGTAGAATGAACTCAAAAGAAACCATTAGCTTGAGGGAACTTTCTCAAATCCTAGCAACAATTGGGATTTCTTATTTTCAAGAAGAACATATTTTGGCAATAGCCAAAAGTGTATGTACCTCTCTGGAAATATTAGAAGAATCAAGGTCCTATGAGCTACAAAATTATTTTCCTTTCCAAACTGTGAAGGAAGCTGAGAACTTATGGACTACATCTAGTGGAGATCAATCAATAAGACCTGATATTGAGGATTTATCAACATCCATCTCAGCAAATCCATTTTGTACTTCAGAAATCAATCATCCAGAAGAAGAGGATCTGCATAGCATGATGAAGGAGAGAATAGAAATTATTGTTGATGAACATCAAGATTACCTTGAAATTTGGTTTCAAGAGGTCATCAAGCCACAATACTTTTCTCTTCTTCAACACCTTCTGGTTCCAAAACAAGTAGGTTGGTTGGTTCTTCATATCCAAGTAATCATTGCGGTAACTTTTTCATATGTGGATATGGGTATGTATCTTATCTTTCTTCGCACATGGTTACATTGGAAAGGTTTGTACACTTGAATAACGTTTTTTCTTTCTTTTTAGGTAGAGTAGGATAATAAATAAAAACTGCATGTTGTTAGTTTAGCTTAAATTTTAATGCAACCTCATTTTACATTTTCTTTTTAATAAAATAACTATGAGATACATGTTCATGTGACTTGATCTCATTGATCTCATCAGTTTTTTATATTTTAGAGTGTGGTTTTTGACAAATAGTTTTAGAGATCTTTGCAGGTATTTATTTCACCACAAGAGGACAATTTCAAGGAGACAAAAAGGGAAGTATTTTACTTCAGAAAAAGATATTTCTATTAGCAGTTTTATTATTGTTTTTTTGTGAATTAGCCATATTTTTGCAAGATTTCTATCTTCCTTTTTCTCAAGGCATCTTTAATGGCAGTTGCTCTTAACCTCCACCACTAGAGGATATAAGGAAGTGACACGTTGTCTATCAAACCTAGAGGTTACTCGTACACTTTCTCGAAGAACCCTGAGTAGGTGAGTAAAGTATCTTTATGAAAGAGTAGCAAGAAGTTCTGATTAGCAGTTAGCCATGGAAACATCACAATAACTTTAAAAAAAAAAAAAAGTGAGTTGAGCCTGAAGATACCTTTCTATTATTTTCCAATGGTACCATCCACTACACACTAAAAATGTTTGATTATACCATATCTTTAGATAAGATAAATCCGCTTAAGTACCCCTTACATTAGGACAATCTATAAGGAATACATAAAGAAGAGTCATCCTCTAACATCACTACCATCCCAATCTTAAATAAAATTTTCAGAGTTGTCTCCCCATCTTCCTGCAAAAAAAAATATTTCTATTAAAATATTAAAAGATGTTGGACCAGTCTCTGTTGTAAAAGGGTGTAAGAGGATAACCTGTCGGGATACTAAACAGGTCTACTTGAAGCGGGTACTGGCCTGTGGTATGACTGGGTAAACTCGTCAGAGTACTGAATAGGCTTGCCGGCAGCGGAGCATTGTACCTAGCGAGGGTGATGATATGAGAAACACTAAATAAAATTCCCAAATCTTTAAATTTATCTTGATGTGCGACATTACTTGTAGACAAAGCTGAAAAGAAGTATGCATGGTTAAGAAAAGGTCAATGAAATCCATAAATCTTCCATTGGGAACTAGCTTTAAGACTATCCTAAGACTCTCTCTCCTACCTCTTCTTAACTATATGTAGGATATTTTGTCCTATAGGTGGGGCCATATTTTAACCGTCTCATCGGACTAATGTGTGAAATTTATCTCTACTCTTGGAAAACTATAAATATTAGGATATTGGGAGAATTGACGTGTTCCCCATATCTTTGATTGTGAGGTGTCACAATACTTAGGAGTGGGGGAGGGGTTTCCTGGGCTAATAAATGATAAGAATTGCCCATATATATTATAATCCATGAGAAGGGGAAGTAGAATCTTTGTTAAAAATGCTATCATATTGTTTTTATGATATTTGGGCTATTATATCAGCAGTTGTTTTTATAAAATGCTAAATTCTATACTGCTAACATCACTGTGTGTTATAATCTTGTTGTTCATTTTTATTTATTTATCTTTATGTTTATATAATGGAAGACTGCTTAGTTGCTTCTTTGTGACAATTACAGATCAATAACACATTGTTAAACTCACTACAGATCTGTGTTACATGCCTATGAACAGAGGAACAAGTTGTTTTATAGTGTTGCAAGAATGATGATAAGGAAATTAATAGTGGATCATCCTATTCACACTTATCATGTCCATGCTCTTGTTCACCATGACTGTGATAAATATCCCAAGCTGAGTGCTATGGATGAGCGTCCATTATAATGGGGATCATTTCCACTTGCCATATGGAGTGCCATTTGGAAGACCGGATGGAGTGCCATCTGGAAGACCGGATGAAGCGCCATATGGAGGATCAGATGAGGTATGTATACATTGTAAATGGCCATGATTGCATGCAGAAATAATCGTTCGAATTGATACACTTGTGCAATGGTAATTTCGATGGATTGAATGGTATATTTTTCAAAATCTGTGTTAATAATTGAATTAAATTTTTTTAGTGCATTTTTATGATCAAATGTCCAAGTCAAAGACTTGGACATTGATCTAATTTCTTACATAATTTATTTTACCTCCAAAGTACAAACCATTCAAATTCAAACTCGCCAAGGAAACTCTTGATTCCCCTATAGCCTCATCTCGTAAGAAAATTAAGAAGCCTACTAATAATTCCCAATTGCCTTCAACACCTATCGATTCTAAACCTAAGAAGCTACGAGATTCATTTCATCAAGTTTTTCCTTTGGTTCCTACAAAGAGGAGAGGAGCTAATTGATTCAAGGAGCAATCATTTTGAAGAAGCACCTGAAGTATGAGTGGAAAATCCAATGTAAAACTTCCAAGAACTTTGGATCTTATCCAATTGTCTTCTAATATTGAAAGCCCCAATAAAAGACTTAGAGAAGTTTCTTCAAAAGAGTTTGATCCTAATAAAGAAGTAAAATCTGAACATATTCCCTCTCATAAGAACTCCGTTACTCCTACCTCCCATATGCCTACATCATCTTCCAAAGTTGATATACCTTTCACATCCATCAAGGGATCCAAGCCCTCTTCTTTTGAAACATCTGATCATACTCCAATTATTGCAAAATTACAACAAGAAAATTCTCAGTTGCTTCAACAGTTGGAAGAGAGAAAGACTATGGATAGGCATCTCCATCATGACAATGCAGTATTGCAAGCAAAATTGAATTATATCCAACAATTGGTTTATCAAATGACCACTGCCAATTGCAGCCTCCGGACACAATTGAAACATCATAAAAGGCCCAATAAAAAGTCTCCAGAACAAGAGGGATAATCTTCTAAAGCTAATCCACCCCCTCCTTCGCAAGTCTAGTTATGACGAGTGATTCATTTTTGTTTGCAGTGGAACTTGCAAATCCTTAAGCGTGGGGATAATGTTGGGTTCGTATTTTGATTGTTTTATTACGATGATAGAATCCTTTTTGCACCGATATTATATATTTTATGCTTCATATTGGCCATTTTGAAGGAGTTTCAAAGGTGTTTATATCAATTCATCATGGATTCACATAAGGTATGTATAATTGATGTTTTTACAATGATTTTAAGATCAATTCAGTTCAATTTGATGTTTACAAAGATCTAATGCATGGTTTGTGTGCAACAGAGAAAAATTACAGTATGATCCTCCATTAGGTGCCTCGTCCGGTACTTCATTCAGCACCCCATCCGGTATGCAATCCGACACTCCACCCGACATGCGATCCAGCACTCAGAGCGCACTGGAGCTGGTGGTTGGTACATTGGTGACATGTTGTGGATGAATTGATGATCTGGGTTTTGTACCCCCTCATGGCCTCTAGCTACAGAGCTTGATACACCTCAAATTAGGTAGTTATGGTGATCGTTGAGTAGCTCACGGATTTTCTAGAAGCAGATGTTGTTAGAAGATCTTTTAATGAGTTTTCCATTTTTAGAGGAGGTCGACCCTTCCAGTGGTCGACCTCTTGAGTTGTAACTTATCTATAAATACCACTATCAATGGCATGACCACAGACAAAATTTTATAGAAGAATTTCATTGTGTAATTCAGACATTCTCTACAAATTGTGTTCCAGACTTCGTTTTTTTTATTAATGACAGAATTGTGTTGAGTTAAGCATGTGTTTTATTGTTGGAGAGTAGCTACGACTTGTTGGGGGGGGCACCAATGGTCTGGTTGACTGTATATCAATATATCGTGTGTTTATTTTGTTGCTTAGTTAGAATCCATACTTGTTTCTTTGTTGTATGTATTTTTCAGTTTCAATTATTGTACATGCCAATTATAATTTGATTATCTAATTCGGCTTTCCTTAAATTGCAAATTGCTTGTAGGAGATGGTTAATTATCATGTTGTGTCTTTTATTTCTTAGGAATGAATCATCCTGCGAGATACTAACTTAGATAGTGTATTGAAGTCTTAATTTGGTTTTGGAAATTAAAATAGAGCATTACTTAGATAGAGGATTAGTGTAAGCAGAGTTTTAATTTAAGATCGTTTACAATCTTTGATGGATTAATATTTTCTAGTTTTACTAGTTGTAATCAAGCTAAATTTAATTACCCATTCAGTTAAGTCTTCATAGATATATTTTGTTCATTAATCTTTCCTTAGTGTGATAGGATAGAGATAGATTTTGGGGTTATGTTTTCTAAAATCATTCTAGTTTTGAAATATGAGTTTTAATGATAGGATTAGTTCAATTTAGATTATAAAATCTCAGTTATCGATTTGAATTGTAATTTTAATTAGAAGAGTGGATTTGAATTAAGATTTTTAATCATGAGTTTATAAATGTGCTTGAATTAGTATAAGAGTGTTTTTAATCGTTGATGATTGATGCATGAAGTTTAGAGATCACGTGGATTTCCTAGATACTTAGTGTTGCTTCTGTGATGGCAAAGCTTTTTTTAGATTTCCTTATTCACACTTTCCATTTCTCTATAGAAGTCAGCATTGAATTAATTCCTCTTGAACTGTCACTAATAGTCAGATGCCATCATGATGTTATTCGACACCGAAGACATAATCATCATCCTTGAATACTTTCTTTTCTGTTACTGCAAGTTAGAAATAGTTTTGATCAAACGGAATTTTAATACAGTCATGATACTTTTACTTTTGAGTAAGTAGATTAAAATTTATTCTTCACGAAATAAAAATGGTTATGAGTTCTTTTTAAGAATAGAGTTCACTTGTCAAAATAGTCTTGATAGGTTAGTTGTTTACTTGCTTATTTGCTCAAAGATAGATAGCTTACTTGTTGTTGCTTACTTAAAAATTGAATAGATTAGCTAGCTTTAAAATAGATTACTATTTTCTTATTTAGAAATAGTCCATTAATTCCTTGTTTGAAGTTGCTTAGGGAAAATAGTTCATAATTCTAGAATTGCTTAAAGCTCTTATTATTTGAGTTTATTGGCATTAAATTAGGCGAGGCTAAGCTAGATTAGAGCTCTAGACCTGCATATGCAGTGCTGACACCTCGAAGCTTACGAGCCCCGGGTTTACAATTTAATGTCGAATTAGATAGCATATATTTTTTAGATAGAATATATATTTTAGTGATCCTACTGCAGTTTCTATTGGATTAAGTAATTGTAATTTTGTAACTAGAAAAATTAAAATTCCAACAATAAATACATCACCCTCGTCAACTTTGGCGGACAAAACGTCGCATGAAGTATGGACTAGTAAAAAACACTCTCTTGAACATCTCAGAGTGTTCAACTTTGATTTGTATATACATGTTCCAAAGGAAAATAGGTTATAAATATGGTATGAAATGTTATGAGCTTTGGAACCCATAAACTAAGAAGATTGTTTACATACAGGATGTTCTTTTTAGAGAGGTTAAAGATGTTCCCAAAAAGGAATTCCCAGTACCAAGGCAAGAAGAACCTGAGAAAATAGAGTTTGAACTGGATGATGCAAAATATGAATCAATGGAAGAAGATGAATCCGAAGAATAATAACATCATACTCCAGTATTGAGGAGATCAATGAGGGAAAGAAGGAAACCAGAAAGGTATAGTCCACTTGATTGTCCTGCTAATTGTTCTTTATATATTATTGATGATGATCCTAAAATTGTCAGGGAAGCAGTAAATTCATAGGATAATAAACTCTGGAAGAAGGACATGGTTAAAGAGATGAATTCCTTGGATAAGAATGAGGCATGGGATCTAGTTGAGTTTCGAACTGGAAGAAAGTAAATTGGAAGTAAATGGGTGTTTAAGAAGAAGTTGAATGCAAAATGAAAAGTGGAGGAATACAAAGCTCAATTAGTAGCAAAAAGTTATTCCTGGGTAGAGGGAATTGACTTTGGTGAAATGTTTTCTCTTGTTTCCAAGTTAAATTCTATTAGATTCCTTTTATCTATTGTTGTTTCTTTTGATTTTCAAGTATAACAGGTGGATGTGAAGATAACATTCCTACATGGGTATGTAGAAGAAGAAAAATACATGAAGCAACCAAAAGGTTTTACAGTGAAGGGAAAGAAAGATATGGTCTGTAAGCTAAACAAGTTACTATATGGTCTAAAGGAATCACCTAGGATGTGGTACCAAAAGTTTGAAACATAGATCCTTGGACTAGGATTTGTCACAAGCAGGGATAATCATTGTGCATATTCCAAGAAGGTCGGTAATCACTTCCTTTATGTATTGTTGTATGTCGATGACATGTTGCTGGTAGGAAACAACATGGATGTTATCAAGGAGGTGAAAAAAAAACTATCCTCCAAATTTGATATGAAGGATCTCAATGTTGCTAACTTCATTATGGGAATGGAGATTAAAAGAGATCGTGCAAACATGAAACTCTGGTTGAATCAGAGAAAATATATTGAGACAATATTGTGGAGGATTAATATGCAGGAAAGTAAAACGGTCAAGGTTACTATTCCTACAGGTGTAAATGTATCTACAGATCAATTTCCCAAGGCATAGGAAGAGAACATGTCTCATTTTCTATATGCTAGTGTAATTGGAAATTTGATGTATGCAATGGTCTATACTAGAAAGGACATTGCACATGCAGTGGGAGTTTTGAGAAGGTATATGTCAAAACCAGGGAAGGAGAATTGGACACTAGTAAAGAGGGGTTTTAGGTATTTGTGTGGCACTTATAATTATGGATTGTGCTACCAAGGAAGACCAGGATTAGTCAGAGAGTTGGAAATACATGGGTTTGTTGATATAGACTGGATGGAGATCAGGATTGCAGAAGATCTACAAGTGGGTATGTGTTTAACTTATTTGGAGGAGAAATCAGTTGGATGAGAAAAATTCAAGTTGAAGTGGCACTCTCAACTACAAAATCTAAATACATGGAAGCCACTCATGCAATCAAGGAACTGATATAGTTACAGAGATTGTGTTCAGGTATTAGGTTGGTACAACAAGAAGTAAGATTAGATTGAAACAGACAAAGTAAAATATTCCTAGAAAATAACCCAGCTTATCATTCAAAGAAATCACATATTGATGTCCAGTATCACTTTGTGAGAGACATGGTTGAAGACAAGGTGTTTTTGGATAATGTTGACACTTTGAAGAATGTTGCAGATTCGTTGAAAAAATCGGCGAGCTCCAAGAATTTCTCCTGGTATAGAGAAACAATGGGCATTGCTTCCCTAGATTGTTGACTATGTAATCATGTGACCCCTTGTATGCAAAGAAATCAACAAGTGGGAGAATGTTGGGTAGGTGTTATATTCTTTGCATGTTTTGGGGGCATGCATCAAATTTGGCGATTGCATCTGATGATCCCTCCCTAGTAGTGCTCTTTGTGTCATGTGAGCTGGGAAATTTCCTATGGGGGACCCAAGGGTGGAGGGGGGGAATATTTCCTCCCTTGGTTATGCAGAGTGTTCAAGGCATCACCCCCCAAACAAAATTGGGTGGTTTTTTCTATTTTAGCGTTTTTCGCTATTTTTAGCCATTTTATAAACTAATCTTAGATTAAGGGATCAAGATTTTGATAGCTGCGAAATACAAAAAATATTTTGTATATGTTGTATTATGAATGGTGAAATTAATAAAATGAAGAGTTAAGAGGTGTGGCACAAAGGAAGGTTGATTTTCTCCCAGTTAAGGGTTTCCAATGTAAATATTTGTGTATTGTGTGTATGAGCCATTGATTAATTTATGTTTTTCTTAAGAATCAGTATGCATTGTGTTACTTCACATATTTAAAACTTACATATATTTCATGGCCCTATACATGGATTTGAGTACAAAATATATGGATTCGAGGAAAAACAAATCCATCTTACCATTCCCACGCCTTAAAATTAGACTCCTAATCTTTTTTTAAGTAAATATTCTATATATAGGGATTGAACCCTTGATCAAGGCCCTATGCATGGATTTTAAAAGAAAATAACATGGATAAAGAGAAAAATAATTGGCTTAGGGCCCTGAACATTTGTTCATGTCATCGAATCATGCATATCACCCTCAATAGATGATCATTGGTCCCTAATATTTAGATAATAAAAACTTGCATCTTTAGCTACTACACCACGGCTTGAGTTCTATAATATTAGAGAAAATTTGAGGTCTAAAATGAACCTCTTAAGAAAATTCCCCCCCAAAAATAGAAAAATGTTTTATTTTTTATAGATTTATTAAAAATATCAAGTGTATGCACTCATTAGATGCAAAATTAAAGTATGCATCCGATGCACACTTGGACATGGTAAATTTAATAAACTTATCATGAGACAAACTAAAAACACATGAAAAAATATGTTTTGAGAAAAGAGAAACACGTTTTTTTTCAGGGATTTTTAATTTATATCATGAAAGGTTTTCAAGTCTCAATACACATTGAATGAAAAATTTAATTATGTATCCAATGAATACTCAAACTTAATGGATTTAGTAAAACTATAAGAATGTGAATTGAAAGTGCAACCGCTATGGTCAAGCCCTTCTCACCTAATTGATCTTTTCAACTTAGCGAACCCAAAAAATGATTTCTTGATACCATATATAGATCAATTGGTTGATTCAGTGGCAAGATATGGGATCGTGTCAGTGGATATTACAGAATCTCCACTATTTATGGAAAAATATTTTTTCTTTATTTCCCTTCACTATTCATAATTCTTTTTTTATTATTTTCCTTGTGATGCCCTTTTTGGATCCCATGTTTCTCTTAATCATGGCATTTAAGCCTAAAGAACTTAGATTATGGGAATAATCACTAGCTCAGGACCCCAAACTATGGATTAGTCCATAGGAACCATACTTATTACCCTTTATTCATTAAATTGGTAACCTAGTATCTAGGGCCTATACCATGGTTCAAGGCCCCAATCCATGGATTAGCCATGAAAGAACGTTCCTTATTATAATAAACCTTGAAACCAGGACTCTAAACCTCCCTTAAGTAAAATATTTTATAAATAGGACCCATATTATGATTTAGGATGTTATACATGGATTTTGAGCCAAAACATAATGGTTTAGGGGAAACATCTCTACTTTTGGGCCACAATAACCATCTCCATTTGCCATTATCCATAAAATGGGGCCTTGAATCCTATGATAGGATAAATATTTTTTGCATAGGGGTCATACTATGGTTAAGGGACCTATAAATGGTATATGATCCCAAAAGACATGTATAAGGGACAAATCCTTAGTTTATGCCCCCAAACTATGTTTAGAACAAAGAACCATCCTTCTTATTGACAAGGAAATTGACCCACAATCCTATTATCTGGAAAAGATTACATGTTTAGGGCCTTTGCAATGGTTGGGTTTCATGTATATGTATTTTTAATTCAAACAATAAATATATTATGGGAAAAGACCCTAGATGTTTGACCTAAACCATTTCTTAAGATACAAAATTCATCCCCATCTATTCTTAATCCATGAAATTGGAACCCTAATCCTTGGGTGGGAAAAATATTCTATCATTAAGGCTTACGTTGTGGTTTAGATGGATTTGAACAAAAATAAAATGTCTAAGCTACAAAATTTGTATTTTGGGATTCTAAACCATGCCTTAGGAAACCTGAAATATATTTGTTATTGTCAAACCATAAAAATGTTGAATTGAGTTTACGTGATTGGAAAAACTACCTATGCATCGTTGATTTTTTTATGACTCGTGGATATTTTTGGTGCTTAATTTTCTATATTGATTCTTATATTATTCTTTTCATGCCTAGATATAAATGTAACATATGTAAAATATCATATATTGTATAACGTGTATTTGGGGGTTATATTATGGAAACAAGTAGTTCTTATTAAGGCATTAGTTATCTATTGATACTCAGATGATCAAACACATATTAAGACATCAATTATCTATTTATACTCATATTATGATCCATGTGGATATTGGTGGCCACCCACATGTTCCAATAATTCATAATGGTTCCACGTCTTGGCAATGTTTTTATAGTTTTTCAGGTCCCAAACTTCTCGGGTCATTTTGAGGCCCTAGACGACATTTTTTTGGCTCAACAACACCTATAATGTAGCTAAAGGTATATTTTAGGATGAACTGAATGTGTAATCCTTGAATAGACCTTTCTGATATGGTACTGAGCACCCCAAATGGAGATCATATGCAAAATTTGCACCCCTAGGAAGTTGATGTATCAACTAACCACATCGGGGCCCACAAACCTTTTGGTGTTTAATCTTATGGGGTCATGGTTTTTTATGTTTAACATTTTTTCATTGTTTCTTTATGTTAAAAGGGATTTTTTCCCTCTTTTTAATCAACTTCTTGTGAATGAGCATAGCCGTCACATCTCTATCTTTAGAGAAGCTACCACCATTCTAGCTAGCTTGTGTGATTCACATTTTACACTCTTTTGTTTTTCAGAAAGTCATTAATAGAATCTAAGTTTATTTATTTGTGTTTCCTCATTATATATTTTCCTTCATTTTTTTCTCAATATAATACAGATCAGTGGTATCCTAATAGTCTGCTCCTTGTTTTTTCTTAGTCCATGTCCCCGATGAGGTCAAGGTATAGAGAGTTGGGTCTCGATCTATTCTCTCTTGAGGACAACCTCTCTTTCCAGCCTAAGCAACCTCCCATGGTAGAAGAAAAGAGAGATGAAGGAGCAGTAAATCCTATCAAATTTTTTCTCAAGGAAGCCCTCACGCAACAAAGGAACGAGATGATGGATAATTTATCCCATATCCTTTGACGACTACCAAGACGATGGTGACACCTTCAACCAGAAATCACTTTGGAGGTGCGACACCCTTCAAGGTACAATTTAAATTTGATATTATTTTATTTGAAGGCCAAATAGACATTGATGATTTGGAAAAATGGTTAAGTCTACTAGAGGGTTATTTCTCTGTCCAAAATTTTCTAAAAGTGAAAAAATCACCTTCACACTCCTTAAAGATTTTCCTCGTGTCATAGATTGATACTCATATTATCAAAGTAACACATATTAAGGAATCAATTATCTATTTATACTCATATGATGATCTAGTTGAATATTGTTGGCCACCCACATGTTCCACTAATTCAGAATGGTGCCACATCTTGGCATTTTTCTTATGGTTTTTCAAGTCCCAAACTTCTCGGGTCATTTTGAGGCCCTAGACGACATTGTTTTGGCTCGGCAATGCCTAGAATGTAGTTAAAGGTAGATTTTAGGATGAATGGAATGTGTACTCCTTGAATAGACCTTTCTAACCGGGTACTGAGTGCCCCAAATGAAGATCATATGCAAAATTTTCACCCCTAGGAAGTTGATGTATCAACTAACCACATCGGAGCCCACAAACCGTTTGGTGTTTCATCTTATGGGGTCAAGGTTTTTTATGTTTATCATTTCCTCATTGTTTCTTTATGTTAAAAGGCTTTTTTTTTCTCTTTTTAATCAACTTCTTGTGAATGATCATAGACGTCACATCTCTATTTCGGAGATAAGCTATCACCATACTAACTAGCTTGTGTGATTTGCATTTATAGTCGTTTGTATTTCAGATAGTCATTAATTGAATATGAGTTTATCTATATTATTGTGTTTCTTGAAATATATCTTTGTATTCCATAATTATATATTTTCATTCATGTTGTTCTTAATATAATACGGATCAATGGTATCAGAGCAATCTGCTCCTTTTCATTTCTTAGTGCATGTCCCTGAGGAGGTCAAGGTATAGAGAGTTGGGTCTCGAGCTAGTCTCTCTTGAGGACAACTTCTCTTGCCAGCCCAAGAAACCTCCCATGGTAGAAGAAAAGAGAGATGACGAAGCAGTAAATCCTATCAAATTTTTGCTCAAGGAAGCACTCACACAACAAAGGAACGAGATGATGGATAATTTCGCCCATATCCTTTGACGACTGGCAACACGATGGTGACACCTTCAACCAGAAGTCACTTCAGAGATACGACACCCTTCAAGGTACAATTTAACTTTGATATTCATTTATTTGAAGGCCAGATAGACGTCAATTATTTGGAAAAATGGTTAAGTCTGCTAAAGATTTATTTCTCTATCCAAAATTTTCTAAAAGTGGAATAATCTCCTTCACGCTCCTTAAAGATCTTCCATGTGCCATATATTGGTAGGAAATTTACTGTGAGCACCATGCCATAGATGAGGCTATAATTTTTGGGCCAGAACCCACTTGGGAATATTTTTTGATGTCCTAAAGGAGAAATACTACCCTATTGGAAACTATGATGTCCAGTACATGATATGGACAACTCTGTGTTAAGAGAGAGACAAAACAATGCCAGAGTACACCAACATATTCCATACCTTGTGCACAAAGTTGGGTATTAAATTCTTTGAGTGACACTTGATCCTAAAGTACTGCAGTGTCCTACATAGGTACATAGAAACAAATATGGATTTATTGGACATATACTCATTGGGATCCGCTTACCAATATGCTATCAAGATCGAGAAAAAGTTCAAGTAAAAGAATAAGTGAGATTTCATCTATGTAAACCCATCACAAAAAAAAAACGGTAAAGGTGGCACTAAATTCCAAAGAAAAATACAAATCAAGGATGACCAAGCCCATGATAACTAGTCCAAGCCACGAGAAAAGAAGGTTAGCGGGAATTCAAAGAACGACACTGAAAATTGGTGTGAGCTCCACAAAATACCTTGGGACAAAATTGATGAATGTCGCTCCAAATATTCATTTTTGACTAAGACGAAATCCTCAGAGTCAGATGCTGACTCAGAATCTAATTTGGAACAAAATAAAGGAAAATGAATCATTGACACAGAACCCAGTGTCACCATCACTACTGTTAGTGCTAGAAGTTGCCCCTAGACTGTTATAGGGTCAAGGCTAGCACATCTTCTATTATTGCAATGATTTTATGAATAAATGTATATGTTTGGGTTTTGAAAGAAGGTGGATTGGGTAGATGGGGAGAGAAAGAAAAAGAGAAATGCGCTAAATGTCGATCAGTAAAAACACCATAGGGCATGGAGTCAAGTAAACACCCTGTTATTCAGAGGCAATCAAATTGTATATTAGATAAGACATTTATATGTAAATGGGTAGAAGAATAGGGAAAAACAAAAAGTAGAACACCTCATCAAACCAAGATTCTCTTTGTCAAATGGATGCAACGGTACTTGAAACAAAACACATGGATGATAGGAAGTCACGGTAAAATCTTTACCGCTCGGGAATCTATCATCCATGAGCAGCCATTGATTTTCAATGTCTATAATTTGTTCAAGTAAGATGAAAGATAGAATGTAAAACAAGGAAGATGGAAAAATAGTGTTTAGACAAGAAAATCACAATCTGATAAAACAAATTTCATATATCCCCAATGTCAGAAGCAATTACAAAAATACAATGCCTTCAGGCTTACAATAACTCAGACTGGATGCTATTTCATCCAATATCTTCTCAAGCCTTACCCTCACGGGCCTCTGCTCCCATCCCTTTGGTGTTACAAACTGTTGTCTTAAATAGTAAAAAAACATCCACCGCTTCTTCCTATTTGCTATGAAATAAACATAACAATAAACTAAGAATAAAAACAATCTATGATATTGTGTAGGAAATCTGGGACAGTTTAAATCAAATGCCTTGCCATCTCCGTCTTTAAAATCTAGAGATTTGGAACTAATTGATTTACTACTGAAAATCTGGAAATGATATCTCTGATTTCCATCTACCCTGCCACCAAAATACTCTGCCAATTGTAGGGATGCCTTCCTGGAAATCCTGAACTGTCACAAGATATCTGGAGCTAGTCTTTTAATAGTTGATTCTCTATCTTTAGATGCTAGATCTTCCCTTCCCATCTTAATGCATGAAATAGTAGATTTCCAAGTCTATGTTGGCCACGATCCTCCATTATGATATGACCAAGGCATATTCTTTGGGTCACTGCGAGTAATAATTCACCACTCTCATCCCTTTTGCTCTCAATTAAGTTAGAGAATTTACTATAGCCCGAAGTTTGACATTTTCTTTGGCACTGAGTTGGCTCTCGATGCTAAAACTTGAATGTAGGCTCGGGATTTCATATGCTGGCTATGGTGTTCACTCCGAGCCCTCCTTGACCTTTGATCCTAATCTTGACACTTGAATACGGTGATTACTTCCTCATGGCTTGGCGTTTGATTGGAAACCTTGGTGCTCTCAACACCATTGTGATCTGTTGTTCCAACACCTGGCCTGATCTCTGTCGGACAGGATACTTAGAATCCATCGATGACATCGCCCAAATACACCCCTGCATGTTCGTCCTTGGCATATATCCTTTGGACATTTGAGAGAGTGGCTTCCAAACCTGATATTTAATATTTCCCTTTTAGCGAGCTTCCTCCTCTAGCATCTAGCCCTTGGATGATTTCGTTTTCACCATTAATCTTTGACTTAGACAGGGGATAGCAGCCTTGGTGCTTGTCAGTCAAGTACTTGCGATAAATAGAATATCAACCCTTTTTAATGACCAATCTCAGCCCATACTTCAGAAAGATTCGCCCAACAACAGGAATCGTTATCCACGGGAGCAATTCAGATTCTTTGTTTAAACCCTTGATCACTTGCCACTGAGCCTGCTATCTGGATTTATTGTTTGAGCTTGATGCTAGAAAAATGATCGACAACTTGCTGGAAACTTGAGCTCTGTTTCTCCTTAGCGCACAGGGTTTCTGGTCATTTATTCCTTTGAACTTTCTACCACTATTTCACCATCGAATGTGCCTTAACTGGGCACATGTGCAAACCAAAACCCTGTGTTTTATTAAGAAAACAGAATCAATATATCCACAAAGAAATACCATTGTTGTCTCTTAACAGATAATCGATATGTTGAAAAAATACAACGCCTCTGGTAGGCTCTCTCTCGTGGCAGCTTTGGTAATTGACTGGAAAATTTTGTCGACAGGTTTCAATGATGTGGCATGAGCTAAGTATTGGTCACCTTGGTATTTTTTGATAAAAATCCCTTAAGACATATGTCAACAAGCTTGGGGTTTACACTGGCTTTGGTGACATGTGTTGTGTGTTGATTGCAGGTCTCGGATGCTAGAGATTAAAGTATTGGGGCTAAGGCTTGGCCTTCGAGCCTAAATTTTAATAAAAAACACAAAAACCCTGCATAAGGCCATGGACCAGATTTGGTCTAAAAGATACAGAATTGCTTATAAAAGAAAAGAGGAAAAAATGGGCAAAATAAGCCGCAATTGGCTAGTACTGATTTAACCCTGATCTGTTCATGATGGCACTGCAAGAATATCACTATTCCAGTAGCGTTCTTTTCGTAACCAAAAGTCCAAGAATTCAACAATGAAATTAAGTACTAACATTGGCTCCACGGGGGATGGCATGCTCCCCGCGAGCTGTCAGGAACTTGTAGATTAGTAGCCTTATCCGTCTTCAACTCGACTCGGGAAATTAGCATGCCTGAGAATACTTATGATCCTTATTTGAAACTGAAAACCAACTGTAAACTGAAAACAAATCGTTGAAGAAGAAAAGATCAATAAGCGAGCTTTGTTCTCCCGACTCCTATCTAATCAATTGATTTCTCTTGATTAGGTAAAATCGTGTTTCCAATGAAGCCATACAATTATTTGACTGATCGGTACATATCTCAATTTGGAAACGAAGAATGCAGGAAACCAAAGAATACATAAATGCATTTCAAAATAGTAGGACAACCATCCTTCAATTGACAAAATTTCTCTGACATCCAAGCTGCTCAGAGACTCGAGATAATTATCAAATGGATCTATAAGACTAAAACAAATACCTCTTGATGTTGTTTCAATTGAAGATCCAAAAGTCTCTACATATCCTCTTGTTGATCATGGCTTCCACCTTCAAATGCTTGCAAATCTGAATAGGATTGTATGCAAGATTCACTGTTGATGATAGACTGTTTGGTGTCTTATGCAGACCCAGGTTTCAACACAATACATGCGGGCTCACTGACTTGAGAAGGTGATTGTTGAATGTCTACTGTGGGAGTTTCTGGATGGCTGATTTCTATACACAGTTGTTCTTCATCAAAATCTGATTCATAGCTGTCATAAACTGGTGGGCATGCTCTTCAAGTCGACAAAAGAGATCTACTCTCCTTCATCAGAATATTCATCAAAAATAGGTGAATCAATAATGCCCTTTTCTTGCATAAAAATATGATCAATCTCCTGATCTTCTTCTTCAATCTCGGGTACTAACAAAGGATGGGAAACCTCTTGCAAGAAAGGAGAAAGATCATATTCTACAATAGTTTCTTCTTGTAAATCAATGAGATCTAATGCATAAGCTACAGGATTTAATGGATCTGAATCCATGCAATCATTAGTACAACCATCAATCATGCCATGAAAGTCCTATTCTCGGGAATTAGAAGGAGAAAAAATTTCATGCACATCTTCATTAGAAAACTCTATTTCATCTTCACTTTCACTTTCAATCGGATCATTACTGAGCTCATCACATGAAGAAGACTCTACTTCCTACTGAATATAAATCTTGTATTTTTCACAACACCCTTCAAGAAGTATGTCAGAAGAGTAGTACCTACTGAAATTCTTATTGAAAGCTGCATGAAATTCCTGCAGCGAAGATATGCTGGCAATAGGGAGTAACTGATACCATCTTCGAGCATCACCATTTAATGAGTATACAAAGATCTTCATGAGAGCATCTTCGTGACATATATTCAACCGATCTATGCACTGATGAAATTCAATGAGATGTTGAGCAGGATTATCCCCTTCATCTCCATGGAATATAGGAAGAAAATATGTGCATTCTATGAACGAAAGCACAGGATTAGGAAAACCAGGAGTAGCTGAAAAATTGAGAGGTGAAAACCTCTGAGTCAAGATAGCTTCCATGGCCATCCTGGATCTTTAACCAGTGGAGTCACTTATGAATCTTAGAACAATGGAGTCGCCATGGTGAAAAATCTGCAGTCAATTATGTTCCCTCTTGATCCGAAATCGGATCCAGAAGCCTGATAGGGCTTGAAAAATGCTCAAAAATGAAAGTGCTCGGAATGCGACGAAACCTATGCCATTGCATCCGTCTCGTCTTCCTGATTCTGGTGGTATATTTACTTCGTCAAACGGAGTCCGTATGGAGAAGATATCGCGTTCTGTCTGAAAAGTCAAACAGGCAAAAAAAGGGGATGACTGTACAGTCCGTACAGTCCACGTGTCATGTCTGTACAGATGACGTGGCATGTCCATACAGCTGACGTGGTGGCTCCAGAAGGTGACATGTGGCAGATCCGTACAGGGGACATGTGGCATCACCAGGACGCGACACGTGTCAGGTGGATTTGGCATTTTCGGCGTACGATTGGACCAGTACGGAGGTGACACGTGTCACCACTAACAGGGTGACACGTGGAAGGATGACGTCAGTAGCTGACGTGGCACGCTGACGGGGCAGACACGTGGGATGACAGGTGGCAGTACGGTCAACGATGTGGCGGTACGGCAGGATCGACGTGGCAGTTGATGTGGCACACACGTGGGCGAATTAGATGCTGACACGTGTCAGGTTGTGATTGGTTTTTAAGGCACCACGTGGCCCAGTCATAGGCTGACACATGGCACCGTATTATTGGCTGTTGGTTTAGTTATATAAAATATAGTTTGGCTCGGCCAGGGGGTCGAACCCGTGACCTCCCGGGAGCAAACGACTTAACTATATGGGCTAACCGTGTGGGCAACCGGTGGTTCTTGTAACAGAATCGGCGAAAATTGGTTTTAAATTTGGTTCAAAATTCGAACGGGCGGTAAAAGGGTCGGGGCTTAGCCCCAGCCCTCGGCATACCACATGACCTCACCACAAAAACCAGGGCTTATTCCTATCCATGCGCGGCGGGGTGTTAAAGTTTGGAGTCGTGGCCCTATGTGTAAGCCATGCGACCAGGAGCAGGCGCCACAAAAAGGGGGTTGGTTATAACTACAACCCACAGGTCCTATGGGTACGCAAATAGAACCAGAGCTGGTGCGAAGAAGGGGGGCCAGCGCGCAGCCCTTTGGGCTGGCGCTCGGCCACATGGCCTCATGCGACCACGAATCCAGGGGCGCGTGCACATGCAAGGGGGCTTATGCCCGATTTCTTATTAAAAGTGGGTTTTTAAAACAAATTTGGTTTTATTATTATTATTATGCCTATTTTTAATGGATTTCTTCCATTTTTGGGGGATATTGGGCATTTTTGGAGGCCAGATTCTTGGAGGAAGTTGGGGATGTGAAACCAACTCCAATGCTATATAAACCAGGCCTGTTTGAGGCCAAACACAGTCATTCAGAGCAGAGTTATGCTGAAAGAAAGCCAAGCCAAAGTCAGTTTGATGCAGGGAAGCCTTTGAGGTGGAGATGTTGTCGGATCGTTTCTGGGAGATTGGAGCATCAGTTTTGCATGTCGTTTCTTTTGCAGGGTTCTTGAGATCTGGGACAACAAGACCAGATCAGTCTTGTAGCCATTTGGCATTGCTGAGATGTAATTTTGAGCACTTGAGCAGAAATAAAGAAGCCTCCCCCACA